>NW_023613977.1:0-38419 GCF_013339725.1 Rhipicephalus microplus | reverse complement strand
CCACAAGGCATAATGATTTGCGAAGTTTTCTTGACCTCACATGCTATTTTCGTCGTTATACGGAATTTCGCTTCAATGGCTGCGCCACTTCACAGACTACTTGCTTCTAATGCATCCTTTGTCTGGTCCGAAGAATGTTAGTTGGCATTTGACCTATTGAAAAAAGCTCTCACCTCAGAGCTTGTACACTGCCATTTTGATAAGATCACCCCGCCATTCCTACATACCGACACCAGCGGTCGCTGTATAGCTGCTGTTCTCATTCAATGCGGTGACTCAGGACGGGAAAGGGTCGTCGAATACGCAAGCTGAATGCCTACTGCTACCGAGAACTACACCATCACTGAGCATGAGTGCCTCGCTAAGGTTTGGTCCGTACAAAAGCTCCATCCTTATCTGTACGACCATCAAATCACCATTGTAACGGACCACCACGGTTTATGCTGGCTTTCTACATTGAAGAACTTACCCGGACGCTTGGGTCGTTGGATTTTAAACTTACAGGAGTATCAGTTGGAGATTATTTACAAATCAGGCAAAAAACATCAAGACGCCGACGCACTTTCTCGTTGCCCACAACGTACGGCTCCGTTCGACACTCCCGCTGCCATCTCTAACAACACCACTGCAGACGGGACTCCCAGTTTTGTTGCCTTGCTCGCCTTGCTGTACCAGCCACCCGGCGACGAGGACGAACCCTTGAGTTCTCGCCAGCAAGCTGACCTGTACTGTCAGCGCATTACATACTACCTCTCAGGAGCTACACGTCCACCCAATGCACGGCTTTGTCGATAACTCGAGCACTTTAAGCTTCAGGATGGTGTGCTGTTTCGTCACATTTATCATTTTCATGGTCAACGCTGGGCACTTGTTCTGCCACGCTCTCTTCGACATCATGTTCTCAACACATTTCACGACAATTTGACTGCTGGCTACCTCGGCTTTCACAAAACCTACGACCACATTCGAAGCCGCTTTTATTGGCCTGGCCTTTCTACCAGCGCAGCGATGTACCAGCGTAGCATTGGCTCTCCATGCCAACTTCGCAAACTTACGACATCTCTTCCTGCCGGTCAATTACAGCCAATGACGTGCCCTACAATACCTTTCGAGGTCGCCTGTGTTGATCTTTATGAGCCTCTTCCCGTTACTGGCGCTAGAAATATATGGATAGTCACTGCCGTAGACCATCTGACACGCTGTACACCGAGACAACTTCAGTAGCTACTGGTTTTCAGCATCGGAAGTAGCCGACTTACTCCTTCAGGCCATAATTCTACGTCATACTGATCCTCGCGTACTTCTAAGCGAATCGTGGAAAAATGTTCTTATCACAGCTTTTAGCTGAAGTTCTACGCGTTTCTGGCACTACACACAATACGGCGTCTAGTAACCATCCTCAAAAACATGGTCTGACCAAGCGATTCATCGAACCCTTGCTGACATGATCGCCGTGTACATTAAACCGGATCACAGAAAACTGGTATAAACATCTACCATTCCTCACTTTCACCAACAACACCACTGTTCAGAGCACAACAGGCTATACTGACTGTTTATCTTGCTTATGGATGTTCGTGTACTTTCTTTATTCGACGTTTCCTTCTTCAACAACAATGGCTCTCCATCCCGGTCTTCTGAAAAGAATATTTCTCGCCTTGCCTAGTGCCGCAAAGCACGTTTGTATGGACACAGAAGCTACACAGCAAGCTAGGAAGACCGTGTATGACACCTTTCATCATGTGATATCATTCCGACCGGGTGACGATGTGCTGCTATTGACAGCCCCGCCGCGGTGGTCTAGTGGCTAAGGTACTCGGCTGCTGACCCGCAGGGCGCGGGTTTGAATCCCGGCTGCGGCGGCTGCATTTCCGATGGAGGCGGAAATGTTGTAGGCCCGTGCGCTCAGATTTGGGTGCACGTTAAAGAACCCCAGGTGGTCGAAATTTCCGGAGCCCTCCACTACGGCGTCTCTCATAATCATATGGTGGTTTTGGGACGTTAAACCCCACATCTCAAATCTGCTATTGACACCAAGTCGCACACCTGGTCTGTGCGACAGTGCCAGCCTCGATGCATCGGTTCATATGTAGTTTTAAAGCAGACTTCCCCTGTCAAAGATCGCGTGACGCCTTTTGTTGTGCCAACTCACCGTCGTTACCACAGTACTGAAATCGCACATGTTTCTCGAATAAAGCTTTTCACACATTCCTCATCACCTTGACTGCTTGACCGCAGCGGCCAAGCTGGCCTGCTTCCGTGTGGGGGGATTTGTGTAAGCATCTACTATGCTCTTCATACTCATCTGAACAGCAGTCAATCATCGTCACCTGTTCTGGCTGACAGTCATCATTGTCTTTGAATGTGCTCAGCTTGTTCGCTCCCGAGTTCACGGCCAATAAAACTAGTTACAACCGAGTCGTCAATATACAATATATATATATATATATATATATATATATATATATATATATATATATATATATATATCTATATATATATATATATATATATATATATATATATGTGTGTGTGTGGTGTGTGTGTGTGTGTGCGTGTGTGTGTGTGTGTGTGTGTGTGTATTGTGTCGACGAAGACCCTCCACTGGAACTCTGTACACATTTTTCACAGTCAAAACAAAATAATCCTATTCCCCTAGCCTGTAAAACCTAAAGGTACTGACTTGCATTATCCACCGGCTTCTTGGCCAATCCCCCTTAGTGGGTGAGAGCTATAAAGAAAGGATCAAGCAAGGAAGCAAGCAAACGGGTGCTGTGTCTGTGTTTCTCTTCATTACAAGGGCGCAGTTCGACAACTGACTCTTGCGGCTGAAGCCAACTGTACCTCGTGGTCGTCGGCAGCGCAGGTCTCTCAACCCAGGAATGCCATCCACGCTTTCTGATGGATGGCGTTCCGACCGATCATGCAGCTGCCAAGAAATCAACCGCGGACGACGTCAATGCCTCTTCAGTGATTCCAGAACACCACCTGACCAGAACCTCGTTAATCCTCTCATCAGGGAAGGCGCACGGGCTCCTGTCGTTCAGAAACGTCAGGTACACTTCCCGTGATATAAATACCGTTCTAAAGATTCTTTTAACGGGTGAGCAGTCAAGGGACATCAGTCAGGCTTCCTTTGCGTACCACGGAGTCACCAGGACAGCGCGCAGTCTCCCGTTGCCCGGGAACGCTGTTCATGCTCCCCATCGCGACACCCTCGCCTTCAATGCTCTATGGACCTTCAGCAGTTTTCGAATGCTGTACAAGCTCCCTCGGAGAAGCAACCTGCTACCTTGACCACAACCACCACATCTCGCTCACCCAACATTGCCACTGGCTCCGCGTGCGGGTCATGGGATAGCGCACCGCAGCTGAGGCGTATCCTCGGGTGACTCCACTTTGAGCTCACCATTAGGATAGCACGCAGGTCCATAATATGACCTGCCTCTGTACCGATATTCTGTGTGATGAATGCCCAGCTGGCCGCGGCCGCCTCGCAAGATATTGTATCCAGTTAAGCCGAGAACCACAGAGAGCTGAGGTGTGTCGTCGCACAGCTCTCACGACAACTTAGCGGTTTTGCATTGGCACGCTCTAGATTTTCGCCTGCCATCCAACCATCACCGGCATTTACGATCTACCGGAAGTTACGGGTTCCAGAACGCCACCGGCGACTAGGGGCGACCGTGCACGCTCTCGCAGCTCGCAATGCGTGGACCGAGCAGCAGAAGTGGAGTGTGGCCATAGACAGCCTTCGGGATGGTGCCGAAGCATGGCACTGGTACGAAGGCGTCAGGCAGCAGTCGTGGGAAGAATGAATTGCAGCCCTGATTTCCGCTTTCGGCTGGATTCCCTACGACTTTAGCAAGTCCAGCTCGATCTTCCCAGAGGACGGAGCTCAGGTGACAACCCACATCGAGGCTGCAACTGCGTGCTGAAACTAGCCTGCAGAGAGCTACGTAGCTGGGTCTGGTAACGACCCAGGTCTAATGCCAGGCTCTGGCTCTACTTCAGTATCCAGTGCCAGAACACCCATGCCAAAGGTCGAGAGCTTTTCGTATCTATCATCATCATCATCAGCCTGACTACGTCCACTGCAGGACAAAGGCCTCTCCCATGTTCCGCCAGTTAACCCAGTCCTGTGCTTGCTGCTGCTAATTTATACCTGCAAACTTCCTAATCTCATCTGCCCACCTAACCTTCTGTCTCCCCCTGACCCGCTTCCCTTCTCTGGGAATACAGTTAGTTACCCTTAATGACCAGCGGTTATCCTGTCTACGCGCTACATGCCCGGCCCATGTCCATTTCTTGTTCTTGATTTCAGCTATGATATCCTTAACCCCCGTTTGTTCCCTAATCCACTCAGCTCTCTTCTTGTCTCTTAAGGTTACACCTACCATTTTTCTTTCCATTGCTCGCTGCGTCGTCCTCAATTTAAGCTGAACCCTCTTTGTAAGTCTCCAGGTTTCTGCTCCGTAGCTAAGTACCGGCAAGATACAGCTGTTATATACCTTCCTCTTAAGGGATAGTGGCAATCTACCAGTCATAATTTGAGAGTGCTTGCCAAATGTGCTCCACCCCATTCTTATTCTTCTAGTTACTTCAATCTCGTGGTTCGGCTCCGCGGTTATTACCTTCCCTAAGTAGACATAGTCTTTTACAACTTGAAGTGCACTATTACCTATGTCGAAGCGCTGCTCTTTACCGAGGTTGTTGTACATTACTTTCGTTTTCTGCAGATTCATTTTTCGTATCTATACCGATCAGGAATTCTGTACCCAAGCTCCCCATCGCTTGAGCACTTGGAGGCACAAGCGTACATTACAGGGGACGTTCCATCATCTAGTACGCGCGTCTCGACGGATTCCACAAACATATTTTCTGACCAGATGGATGTGGATCTGCGTGTGGCGCATTCATTGGCCCAACGTAAGTGCCCTACTGACTTGCTTGGAGAATACTTTTCAGAAGACATGAAGGTCTGTGAGAAGTCTCACAACTTCATCGAACACTTTCATGTGCAGCTCAAGCCTTTTGCTGACAGGCATGCGACGATGATCTCCCATCTTCGCACAGTGAGGCTTCAAGGTTTCCTGACTTGAGAACGTTCAAGAGACCAACGGAGAAACCTTAGCCACGTCGCAGGTCAGCACGAGAACTTCACCCTACGCTGACGCAAAAGCCGAGTAGGACACATAGGCACCTCTCGACTCACTGGAAATTGCGCAGATGACTGCATATGGTGCTACATGTCGCGTTGGCGAATCCATGAGTTCCTGCCCTGTCTGTCATATAGAGGCGAGACAAAAGCAAGCGTTCCGCGATCAACGTTCGACCATGCAGATCCAGTCAGAACCACTCGCCAGAACCATCACCAAGAAAATTGGACTCCAAACCACGTCACTGCAGGGAACTACGAGTACCGCAAGACTGCCTGTACGGTCCACTAAAGGAAAATTAAACTGTAACTGCTTTCTCTCAAAATCTGCAGCATTACCGAGGTCCTAGACCGCCACCCAGTCATCACCGGGACATGGCGAACGTTTCAGGCGACGTATCCAGTGTCGACTCCCGGAGCCGATTTCGGCAAACTTTCAAAGTGGTCGGGGCCGGCCACCACGATGCAGATTCCCAAATCGATGCAGTCTCCCGCGATGCAAGCTCCCAAAACTATGACCGCGTGCAGGTCTTTGAGGGTGGGAACGGCGGCAAGAAACTTGCTCACCGCTTCGGCGTGTATCTACAGATCCAGCGCACCGATAGTTTACGCACCCCCAAGGGTGCAGCGCAAGGGCGCGTCAGACCAAGGCTAGAAGGCGAGTGGGGCATGGCATCGATGTAGCACAGTACGTGGAGCTCCAGTTTGAACAACAGCCGTAAGCCCGCCGACTCCGTCGACACGTACTTCTGGCGTAGGAAGCAGCCATGTTTTGTATTGAGTGGCTCTATGTCGTGCATGTGTTGGTGTCTCGTCGTTGGTCCGGTCATCGAAACTAGGTGGGAGGTTCTTTCTCTTGACTGGCTGTGAGAATGATCTGAGTCCGGGGCTCGTGGTAGCGCTAAATTGCATACTTCCTGACGGTAAACTGCAGTGTATATCTGTAGCCTCGAAGATGTGCTCCTCCAAAGCTTTATTGTCGGTAACACTCAGGTTAGACTGGGCGGTGACGGCGGGGTGGAGGTGCTTCCATTTAAAAATTGCTATAAGCCTGGCGCTCCACTCCATCCAGGACTGCTGGCTTGTGCCCTCGTGCCGGTGCCACGCTGCGGTACCGATACAAAGATGGTCAATGGCCACACATCATTTTTCTTGGTCCATCCACGCCGCACGAGCACCTAGAGCGTTGATGGTTGCCGTCCAGTTGTTGGCGTCGTCCTGAAATTCATTGAACTCCCGTAGTTCAACGGCAGCCGGTGATGGTGATACGGCAGACGAAACTCCAGAGAAGGACGTCGCCACGTAGCCGAGTTTATATGAGAGCACCGCGACGGTATACCGCAGCTCTTTGTGACTCTCGAGAGAGCTCTCTTCATGTTCTTGCGAGGCGGCTGTGGCCAACGCTGTATCGATGGAGTACACTGCTGCGAAAGCCGAAGGACCCAGCGCAGAGGTAAGTGATGCCAGGGCGTTGACCATGATGCGAAGTCGCGTGATGGTGTGGGAAAGCTCGGTGGCACTTTCAGGTGATCCGCTCGTGGAGCCAGCGTTGACGGCCGTGGAGTACGGGGTGGCTGCACTCACTGCGAAGGGTTCCTTGTTAGAGGGAACCATGACAGCCCCTCTCGGCTGCTGAGGTGTCGATGTAATCCTGAGTGACTGTCTGTCACCACAGGAAAGTTGAACGCCATTGACGGGCAACAGGAGGCCGTGCACTGTCTTGGAGGTGCCACGATTTGCGTGTCCTTAAGCCACCGTGGAAGCCTGGACGCCGTACTTGAGTGGCGGCACAGATGCGTTTGGCAATAGCAGCGAGGCGGCATACATATATATATATATATATATATATATATATATATATATATATAATGAGACCACGTCCGGTACGGCAGCAACCATGTTATCTTTTTTAATCCAGACGCACGAGCCAGAGAGCCAGCCCGCGTAACATACGATGATGATCACTACAATGGTTTGGTCAAACAGATGAAGATGAAGTACATAGTCAGCGCTCACACATTTCCCCCCCCCCTTCGCGAAAGAGGGCAGCAAGTTAGAAAGGGTTGGGATGTCGAATATATCGTTTCAGTCGAGAGACGTGGGCGATCTCGGTGTGGCGGCGACGGTGATCAGGAGCCGCCTTGAGAGGAGCACCGCGATAGTTGACTTCAGATGTTCGTTCTAGGACGGTGTATGGACCGAGATATCGGTGAAGGAATTTTTCGCGGAGCCCAGGTACACGACCAGGTGTCCACAAAAGCACTTCGTTGCCTGGGCGGAACACAACTCGGCGCTTCGCATCAATGTCGATTTTTCTCTTGTCCTGAATGGTAGCAGTGTTGGCGCGGGCGATTTCACGGCAGCGGGCGACGCTAGCGGCAAACTCTTCCGGGAGAGATGAAGATGGATTGGAAGATGTGGACAAAAAGGTGGTGTCCAGAACAAAAGTCGGTACACGGCCATACACGAGAAAAAAAGGGCTGAAATTCGTCGTACGCTGTATGGCAGTGTAATATGCGAACGTGACGAAAGGTAGTATCGTGTCCCAGTTTTTGTGATCCGGTTGCACGTACATAGAGATCATGTCGGACAAAGTTCGGTGAAAACGCTCAGTCAGACCATTAGTTTCTGGGTAATACGCTGATGTGGTCTTGTGGATGGTGTTAGAGGCCTGTAACACTTCAGCAAGGACATGTGAACGAAATGTCTTGCCGCGGTCACTAAGGAGCACACGCGGTGCGCCATGTCGTAAAACAATGGCGCGAAGAAAAAAAATTGGCTACTTCAGAGGTAGCACCAGATGAAAGAGCTGCCGTCTCCGCGTAGCGAGTAAGGTGGTCTACGGCAGCAACCAGGTTATCTTTTTTAATTAATCCAGGCGCACGAGCCAGAGAGCCAGCCCACGTGACATACGATGATGATCACTAGAATGGTTTGGTCATACAGATGAAGCCAGAATATCTTCAATGTAGGACTTATACGATTCGTCGTCCCCCTGGATGCGGGTTGCGAGCTTCTGTTTCGCTACTGCAGAGCATCCTGCAGACGTGCCAAATACCTGACGGAGATGCCCCTTGAAAGCCGACCAATTGGAGAAGTCACTCTCGTGGTTGTATCACCAGGTTTTAGCGACGCCATCGAGGTAAAAAGGAACGTAGCGCAGATTGTGGGCCTCGTCCCAATAATTACAAACGCTGGTTCGATCGTAACTGTTCAGCCATTCTTCGATGTCTTCGTTGCGAAGGCCGGAAAATACCGGAGGGTCTCGATGAGAGGTACTCACGGTGTAGTGAAGCCTAAGTGGCTGAGAAGGAGCGGTTGCAGCAGCGGATGCGTTGGGTTCTGCCATCGCTGTTGCTTGAGGGCACAACCGTCGACTAGACCGGAGCTCCAGGGGTGACGGGTAGAGCAGGAGGACTTGGGAACCAAAGCACGCTCCACCACTTATGAGACCACGTCCGGTACGGCAGCAACCAGGTTATTTTTTTTAATCCAGACGCACAAGCCAGAGACTCAGCCCGCGTGACATACGATGATGATGATGATCACTAGAATGGTTTGGTCATACAGATGAAGATGAAGTACATAGTCAGCACTCACAATATATATATATATATATATATATATATATATATATATATATATATGTTAAGGCGTTTATTAGCCGGTACACAGCGAGCATGCACACTAGCGACAGTAACGGCCAAGCACGGTCTCTCACCGTGCGCGGCATCCTTTTTGGGTAGGCCCACTAGAAGGCACGTGAAAGTTCGACTAATTTCAGTGTTCGAAAGCTTCTCTACAATTACCACGGGGTCGAAGAGGGAGCCGCCGGGCGACCTAACAGCTTGTCACTATGAGTGGGTCATAGTAAGCCTTCAGGCGCTACACGTTGACTATGTCACGCCCGCGACGGCGCATGTCCGAAGTTTGTTCAATTGGTTCGATCAGATAGTTGACCAGATATGTGCGCTCGATGACACGGTAGGGGCCTTCGTATTTCGGGAGTGGTTTGGAAGAAAGGCCAGCTACAAAAGTCAGGATTGAGAGCCATACAAGAGAACCAGGAAGGAACGTGGGCTCAGAAGTGGCGGAGCCATCACGAATACTCTTCTGCCGCTCTAGCTCACGCGTCGTAAAAGTCTTGGAAAGCTGTCGACACTCTTCAGCAAGCCTGGCTGTCTCAGAAATAGGGGGCACACTCAGATGGATCCGGCGTGTACCGGAGTATCGTGTCGATAGTGTGTGACGGGTGCCTTCCGTACAGCAAGAAGAAAGGTGAAAACCCGGTTGTGCTCTGAGGGGAAGTGTTTAGGCGTATGTGACGAAGGGTAGTATAGTATCCCAATTCGTGTGGTTGGCAACGACGTACATCGAAAGCATGTCTCCAAGGGTGCGGTTAAAGCGTTCGGTGAGACAATTCGTCTGCGGGTGGTAAGCAGTAGTTTAGCGGTGGACAGAATGGCACTCCGTGAGAATGGCTTCGACAACTTTTGAAACGAAGACACGGCCTCAATCGCTGAGAAGCTCCTGAGGTGGACCGTGGCGCAGTATGAATCGATGCAGTAGGAAGGACGCAACATCACGCGCAGTAGCCGCATGATAGCGGCGGTTTCGGCGTATCGCGTTAAGTGATCTACGGCGACGATGGCCATGCGGTTACCAGCTGATGTCAGAGGAAAAGGTTTATACAAATTGATACCCATGTGCCCAAACGGACACTCAGGGCAAGGTAACGGTTGTAGACTGGCTGGCGACATATGTGCTGACGGTTTGCGGCGTTGGCAAGCGAGGCAGGAGCGAACGAACTGCTGCACGTAGCGGTACACCCCGCGCCGAAAGTAGCGTTGTTGAATGCGATGGTAGGTTTTGAATACCTCAGAGTGCGCGCATTGCACATCAGAATAGAAGGATTCACATATCTCTGACCGCAGATTGCGGGGTATCACGAGTAACCACTGGCGGCCATCGGCGTCGTAATTGCATCGGTGTAGAAGGCCGTCACGGATGGCGAAATGGCGAGCTCGACGACGCAGGGCACGCGTGGATGGCGTTGCGGATGGATCAGAGAGCAAGTCGAGCAGCGTGCCAATGCAATTATCCTTTCGC
Source organism: Rhipicephalus microplus (assembly GCF_013339725.1). Taxonomy (NCBI): domain Eukaryota; kingdom Metazoa; phylum Arthropoda; class Arachnida; order Ixodida; family Ixodidae; genus Rhipicephalus; species Rhipicephalus microplus. The sequence goes on along the minus strand of NW_023613977.1, from coordinate 28,152 downwards.
CGTTCGGTAGCAATGATGTCAACATCAATGGCAGAAAAACAGCCGAGGATACCGAGCAGAGCACATCACCTTCATGCAGAGGGGAGCGCGAAAGGGTGTCGGCGTCAGCATGCTGGCGTCCGTTGCGGTACAGCTCGCGGATGTCGTAGTCTTGTAAGCGAAGAGCCCAACGGGCGAGACGGCCTGAGGGATCCTTCAATGTTGAAAGCCAGCATAGTGCACGATGGTCGGTGACGACATCGAATGGGCGAATATACAAATAAGGTCGAAACTTTGTAAGAGCCCAGACGATCGCCAGGCACTCTTTCTACATGACGGTGTAGTTTGTCTCGGCTTTCGGGAGCGTACGGCTTGCATATGCTACGACATATTCAGGGAATCCAGGTTTGCGCTGCGCCAGGACAGCGCCGACGCCTACACTGCTGGCGTCTGTGTGCACCTCTGTCGGGGCCGTAGGGTCGTAGTGGCGTAAAATGGGAGGAGACGTCAACAAATGGCGGAGCTTCGCGAAAGCGTCATCGCGCTCAGACGACCACAAATTGAGGGGCCCGTACTTCCTAGGAGCTTCGTCAGCGGTGATATGATCGTGGCAACGTTTCGTATGAAGCGTCGGAAGTATTAACACAGGCCCATGAAACTACGCAGTTCTTTGACGGACGCAGGTTTGGGGAATTTGGCCACGGCCCGAAGCTTGGCGGGGTCAGGAAGAATGCCATCCTTGGACAAGATGTACCCTAGTATGGGGAGTTGTCGTGCTGCAAAGTGGCACTTCTTCAGATTTAGTTGCAAGCCGGCATTGCTCACACGTGCGAAAACTTCTTTCAGACGTTGGAGTTGCGTGGAGAAATCTGGAGTGAAACACAACAACGTCATCGAGGTAACACAAGCACGTGTGCCATTTCAAGTTGCGCAGAACGGTGTTCATCATGCACTCAAAGGTCGCAGGTGCATTACATAGACCAAACCGCATGGCGTTGAATTCGTACAAGCCGTCAGGTGTGATGAACGCAGTCTTCGGTCGAGCGTCATCAGCCATGGGTACTTGCCAGCACCTCGAGCGCAGATCGAGAGAAGAGAAGAAAAAAATTCGGCTCCGTGAAGGCTGTCACTTGCGTCATCGATGCGCGGCAGTGGGTAAACATCCTCGCGAGTGATCTTAATGAGCCGCCTGTAGTCCACACAGAACCGCACAGAACCATCTTTCTTCGCAACAAGAACAAAAGGAGACGCCAATGGACTGTCCGTGGGCCGAATAACGTCGCGTCTGAGCATATCATCAACCTACTTGTTAATTTCCCGGCGTTCAGCAGGCGACACGTGGTATGGACGTTGCCGTTATGGTGAATGGGCACCAGTGTCGATACGATGCGTAACAGTGGACGCGCGACCAAGAGAACTTGGCCCAACATCGAAAGAAAAACGGTATTCTTGCAACAGGTCTAGAAGCTGGGAACGCTGTACTGACGTAAGGTTGTTATGTATTAGTCAAATACATCAGGAGATGATGAATCAGAAGTAGAAACAGCAATTATGGTACGCGAACTGGGACAACGCGTGTCATCAGGTACGTCAAGGACTTGTGCGTTATCCACTGGTCCCACTCTGCCGAGACATTCCCCTAGAACCCAGGTAACAGTGTACGGGGATGGGTAGGTCACAAAAATAGCGGCGTTGACCTGGGTGATTTGCATGGTCGCGAAAGGTATTAGCAACCCTTCGGCAAGCACGGTTGGATGGCGAAACGAGTGCAATTGTGTCGGAGAGTCCAGCTCAGTAGACAGATACACCCATCATCGAGCTTGGGGGCACTATGGTATCGCCTTTCACGAGAACCTTACTCAGTTTCGAGGGACTGTCTTCCGGCGTCAAATGCGAGAAGGGTGGGAGTTCAATTTCGGCGGCAGCACAATGCATGACGGTGTCGTTGCGGGAGAGAAAATCCCACCCCAGGATGACGTCATGGGAGCATGCAGGAATGATGATGAATTGGCCGACATACAGAACGTCCTGAACGACAACGTGAGCTATGCACCCCGCTAAAGGATGGATACGATGCGAACGCCCCGCCGCGGTGGTCTAGTGGCTAAGGTACTCGGCTACTGACCCGCAGGTCGCGGGTTCGAATCCCGGCTGCGGCGGCTGCATTTCCGATGGAGGCGGAAATGTTGTAGGCTTGTGTGCTCAGATTTGGGTGCACGTTAAAGAACCCCAGGTGGTCGAAATTTCCGGAGCCCTCCACTACGGCGTCTCTCATAATCATATGGTGGTTTTGGGACGTTAAACCCCACATATCAATCGATACGATGCGAACCGGCAGTACGAAGGGACAACCCAGAAATTGGCGTCGTCACTTTTAGAAGCAAGCGGCAAAAGTTTTCGTCCATAACGGATACTGCAGCTCCAGTATCAATAAGAGCAGATGCATGAACACCGTCCACAAGCACGTCAATGACATTAGTTGGGTGGCTCTGAGGGCTTTCACAATGCGATAGCGTCGCAGCCCTTGCCTCGGGGACTGCGACGACTAGTTTTCCCACTCATGAGCAGCTGAACTTGGCCGCATGGGGGATGGGGAATGACGTCATGGAGACGGTGACCTACGAGAAGATGAAGCTAGGCGAGTTGGCGGTGGCATAGACGACGTTTCGTCGTGATAGGTACGCCTGATCTGGCCAGCAACAGGTGATGAGATATGGGGTGTCTGTACGCGAGTGCGATAACGCGCTACGTGGCCGGCGTAACCGCTGGTAAAGCAAATGGGCCGGTTGTCGGGTGTGCGCCATCGGTTCGCCGGGGTAGGCCTTGTCCATGACGCAAGAGGCGATGGACGGAACGGTGGCTGGAAAGGCTGCAGGTGGCACTGGAGCTGAGTCTGAGAGGTCACGTCAACATACGTAGCCGGCATACCCGCTGCAAAGGGCGGAGGTCGTGCGGCATCTTCGGCGTAAGTCAGTGGGGCGGGCGTTCAATGACTGGAGGCAGCCTGGCGACCACTTGGGCGTAACTTGGGGGCGCAGGGGCCGGAAGCTGTTGTGAGTGGTACGCAGGCATGACCTCTGCTATTTCCTGCTCAATTGCTCGGCGGATGGGCGGAAGAATGGTAGTGGCCGATTGTTGAGCAGCCGGTGGGTGGGCAAAGGGCAGGAGAGAGAACTGCCGTGCGATTTCCTCACGCATGAAGGACTTGAGGTCTGCCAGCAGTGCCACCTGATCACAGCTCGCCTCCAAGCCAGCAAGCCCTACATCTCGTGGTGTGGAGCGACGGGTCATCGAACGCTGCTGGCGGAGCTCCTCGTAGCTCTGGCACAGTGCGATGACCTCAACTACTGTGCCTGGGTTTTTGGCAACCAGCATCTTGAAGGCATTATCGTCAATGCCCTTCATGGCGTTCCGGATCTTGTCTGATTCGGACATGCTGTCGTTGGATTTCTTGCACAGGTCCAGGAGATCTTCAATGTAACTGGTGAATCATTCACCGACCTGCTGAGTGCTTTCGCGTAAGCGCTGCTCGGCTTGCAGCTTACGAACGGCAGGGCGGGCGAAAACGTTGGTGATAGTGGTCTTGAAATCGGACCCGGTTGCGAAATCGAATGCGTGGTTGTTTACCACATGCCGGCCACACGCGCGAGGTAGAAAACCAGGTTGCCGAGTTTACCTTCCTCGCCCCAATGATTGAAGACGCTGACGCGTTCGCACATGGCGAGCCAGTCCTCGACGTCGGTGCCATCCGCGCCGGTGAAGACAGGAGGGTCGCGGATGCGGGGGACACCGCAACATGGCGTCGGCGCAGGAGGAAGCGTTTGCTGAGCGGCGTCTTGGTGCATGGTAGAAGGCACGGTACGGGATCTAAACTTCAAGTGCATAGAAGGCGAACCGAAGGTGTTTGAAGGGCACAGCACACTCCACCAAATTGTTAAGGCATTTATTAGCCGGCACACAGCGAGCATGCACACTGGCGACGGTAACGGCCAAGCACGGACTCTCAGCGCGAGCGGCATCCTTCTTGGGTAGACACACTAGAAGGCACCTGAGAGTTCGACCAATTTCAGTTTTCCGAAGCTTCTCGATAATATATATATATATATATATATATATATATATATATATATATATATATATATATATATATATATATATATATACTGCAATGAAGAATAATAGGACCGGTGAAATAAATGAATGAAGAAAAGAACGCACGCACGTACGAAATGTGGTTTATTAACGTTTCGGAAAGAAGGAAAGAAGTGTATACCTAAGGGCTCGTTTTCCAAGTTTTTACACAATAATAATGAGATCTTACAGACAATAATGCCAAGGAAAGTGTAGGGGAAGAAGTTAGACCAAATTGTATTGTAAATATGAAGGGAAGTGGGTGAAAAGATAACTTGCCGTGGACAGGATGCTGCCCACGGCAAATCATCTTTTCACCCACTTTTCTTCATATTTACATTACAATTTGGTCTACTATCTTCCCCTATACTTTCCTTGGCATTAATTTCTGTTAGACCTCATATATATATATATACAAAATAAGGGAAAGAAGTGTATACCTAAGGGCTCGTTTTTCCGTGTTTTTAACACAATAATAATGAGATATAACAGACAGTAATGCCAAGGAATGTACAGGGGAAGTTATTAACATTAATGGAATGTAAATAAGAAGAAAGAACAGTGGATGAAAAAATTACCAACTGTAAGCAGGAATCGAACCTACGACCTTCGAATAACGCGTTCGATGCTCTAACCACTGAGCTACCACAGCGGCCTTCGCTCCATCCACTTTTTGTTTTGGGTTTATATGTGAATTTAGAAGTAGGAGTGTCAGTCAGCGCCATCTATAAGCCAAGCGACGAGTGTGAAACACTCTTTTATGCGCATGTTTGGCGTCACGTAGCACGTGAAGTTATTACGAGCGGGCAGCTGATTAATAGTCCCTCGTATACAACCTAATGACACCAAGTCTGCCAGTACGAGACCCTCGTTTAATGAAATAAGGGAAAGAAGTGTATACCTAAGGGCTCGTTTTTCCGTGTTTTGACACAATAATAATGAGATCTAACTGACATTAATGCCAAAGAATGTACAGGGGAATTTCTTAGAACCAATGAAATGTAAATAAGAAGAAAGAAAAGTGGGTGAAAAAATAACCAGCCGTGAGCAGGAATGGAACCTACGACCTTCAAATAATGCGTTCGATGCTCTAACCACTGAGCTACCACAGCGGCCTTCCCTCCATTTACTTTTTGGGGTTTATATGTGAATTTAGAAGTAGGAGTGTCAGTCAGCGCCATCTATAAGCCAAGCGACGAGTGTGAAACACTCTTTTATGCGCATGTTTGGCGTCACGTAGCACGTGAAGTTATTACGAGCGGGCAGCTGATTAATAGTCCCTCGTATACAACCTAATGACACCAAGTCTGCCAGTACGAGACCCTCGTTTAATGAAATAAGGGAAAGAAGTGTATACCTAAGGAAAGTGTGGGATTGGGCTAGTTGGTAATCCATATAAAACTTCTAGGCGCGTAAAACTTCAGACAACTAACATAAGAGTCTACTATTCTCTGCCTCAAAAACCACTTGTTGATGTCATTGAAAAAGCAATCTCTGATTATGGTGCTGTTGCCTTTCAAAACGAGTGTGGTATTTCTGTTTCTGGCTTCCTGGATGTGCTGAAGCTTTACCTTGCCTCCACCTTTGCGGAGTGGAATGGTGAAGTTTTTCTGCAAAAAACAGGCGTGTGCATTGGCTCATGCATCGCCCCAGTGTTGAGCGATTTATATCTCGCTCATTTGGATAGAAAGATTCATCAACGGTTGGTACAAATGAATGTCAGTAAGTGCTTCCGGTTTGTCGATGATTACTTAATTTTGTTTGATTGCGATCTTGAGGTCCTTAGTGAGTGCTTTCAGCAAGTCTTGCAAGTGTTCCAGGAATGCCTTGAACCACTGTCTCTCACGTATGAGTTGCCGGAAAATGGTTCCCTGAGGTTTTTAGAGTTAATACTAACTTTTTCAGCTGGGCACGTGTGTTGGACGTATGAGCCACGGGGGAAAAAACCCCTTTTACCGTACGCGTCTTCTCACAGCAAACTGGTGAAGCGTGGAATTGTAAAGGCATGTTTATATAACGCTTTAACAAAATCTTGCTTCCACTCAGTCCAGCGAAGTTTCGACAGGCAGATTCTCCGTCTAGAGGCAGCGGGCTATCCCGGTTCGTTGCTAGTTTCTGTGTGTGAGAAGCTGCGCAGACAATCAAGGGCCGGTAACGATGGGGACGTTTTACAAGAAGCAACTCCCAAGAGGGTGGCGGTGATACCGTATCTACATGGTATCTCGCATAAACTCAAGAAAATAGGCCAGAGAGCGGGCGTGTCAGTGGTTTTTTCCGCACCGAATAAATTGTCAAAATTATCTGTCCAAACAAGCCCGTAGGAGCCACTACGAGTAGCTGCAAAATTAAGCACCGAAAGAAGTTTGTTGAGTGTGCAACAGGGATTGTTTATGGCGTACCTTTGTCTTGTGGACTTGAGTACGTCGGTCAGTCGGGCAGGTGCCTCAATGTAAGACTTCAAGAACATTGCCAGAAAGTAAGAAATGCAGGACGGGACGGTTTTTTGGCCGCTCATTGTTCCGAATGTGGATGCCAGCCTTTGTTCGAACAGACAAGGGTTCTCGCGTCCCACCCTAATGAAGGCACAAGACTTGTAATTGAAGCTGCAGCAATTGCTCGAGGTAGCTGTATCAGCAAACCATCGATAGCATTATCTGGGAAAGAATTGGCGTTTTTAAATTCGGCACGTGAGGGCCCAGGGTGAGCACGTGATGTTTTTGCAATCTCTCTTTTCGCCTTTTGATTTTGTGTGATGTTTTTTGCAATCTCTCTTTTCGCCTTTTTTTGTGTGTTGCTTATCTTCTTTCTAATATATATGTGTGTCGTAGTAGTAATAAAATCAGTTGAAAGTCTGCGCTCGTCCTTGTCTCTTATGTTAGTTGTCTGAAGTTTTACGCGCCTAGAAGTTTTGTATACCTAAGGGCTCGTTTTTCCGTGTTTTGACACAATAATAATGAGATCTAACTGACATTAATGCCAAAGAATGTACAGGGGAATTTCTTAGAACCAATGAAATGTAAATAAGAAGAAAGAAAAGTGGGTGAAAAAATAACCAGCCGTGAGCAGGAATGGAACCTACGACCTTCAAATAATGCGTTCGATGCTCTAACCACTGAGCTACCACAGCGGCCTTCCCTCCATTTACTTTTTTGGGGTTTATATGTGAATTTAGAAGTAGGAGTGTCAGTCAGCGCCATCTATAAGCCAAGCGACGAGTGTGAAACACTCTTTTATGCGCATGTTTGGCGTCACGTAGCACGTGAAGTTATTACGAGCGGGCAGCTGATTAATAGTCCCTCGTATACAACCTAATGACACCAAGTCTGCCAGTACGAGACCCTCGTTTAATGAAATAAGGGAAAGAAGTGTATACCTAAGGGCTCGTTTTTCTGTGTTTTGACACAATATTAATGAGATCTAACAGACAGCAATGCCAAAGAATGTACAGGGGAAGTTAATAGAATCCTTTGAGGTGCCTCGACCAGCCGCAAGTGGGTCTAGCAATTCCGGGAATCAAAAAGAAAAGCAATCATTGACCCGAGCATTCTTAAATGGATTGAATGCTTTCTGACTAATCGCACTCAGTTTGTAACAACTAATGGCTATAACTCACCTCTTTCTAAAGTAACATCCGGCGTACCCCAAGGTTCCGTATTAGGCCCTTTACTCTTTCTTATATATATTAATGATCTCCCAGACAGCATTAACTCCGCTATAAGGTTATTTGCAGATGATTGTGTAATTTACCGCGAAATAAACAATGAATATGATAACCAATTTCTACAGTCAGACCTTGACACTGTCTCAACCTGGTGCAATAAATGGCTTATGACTCTCAACTCTAACAAATCTAAATGCATGTCAATAACCCGGCGATCTATTTCTCCCCCCTGTACCTACAGAATTAACGCCGTTCCCCTCCAGCATGTCTCTTCATATAAGTACCTCGGCGTTTACATTACCAACAATCTATCTTGGCACACGCATGTTACCTACATCTGTAATAACGCTAACCGAACGCTAGGATACTTACGCCGCAACTTTTCTCGCGCTCCGCTGTCCCTCAAAATTCTATTATACCGATCACTAATTCGCCCAAAGCTTGAGTACGCGTCCGCTATATGGGATCCCGTGCATCAAAATTTAATTAACGCGTTAGAATCTGTTCAGAACCGCTCAGTTCGGTTCATTTGTTCTAATTATTCCCGTACTGCTAGCATATCAGAAATGAAATCTAACCTTGACCTACCCAATTTAACTGTCCGGAGGAAACTGGCGCGACTGCATTTTTTTCATAAGATATTTTTTCACAATCCATCAATGAAGCGAGACCTCATTTCACAACCGTCATACCACTCATCGCGCATTGATCATCAGCATAAGGTTGCCATTCCGTTTTGCCGCACCAAATTCTTTTCAGCAGCCTTCTTACCGAAAACAGCCGCTGATTGGAACCACCTTCCCTCTTCCGTTGTATCAATAACAGACCCTTTGTTATTCAAGACTGCAATTTCTCAGCAATGCTTGTAACTATACGCAGTTTCCATTGTCTATCTTTGTCTTGTATGTGCTTGAATTCTTATACATTTTTAGTTGACTTATGTGGCCTTCCTGATTTGCGCATCTGATACTTGTTTCTTTATTTTGTCTTTTTTCTTGTGTGTCATATATGTTGTACCCACCCCCTCTGTAATGCCCTACGGGCCCTGAGGGTATTCTAATAAATAAATAAATAAATAAATAAATCACTCCAGAGTAGCATTGAAGCAAGCAACACTGCTATTATTACATGACTTGTACTTAGACCGAACGCGGATATACACTGATGGGTCCGTCTCAACCAGAAGCTCATCAGGTGCCACTGTAACTCCAGCTGCAGCAATGGCAAAAACAGTTTAAGTTGTCGCATATGACTACATCTACGGCATCAGAGCTTGCTGCTATAAGGGCTGCTTTGCAATATCTCGTTCAAGAACGTCAAGGAAAATGGGTCATACTCTGTGATTCGAAGGCAGCGCTTCAGAGTTTACAGTCTGCCATGCGTAGGAGGAGTCATGAACAATCGGTACAAGAAATAAGACAATGCCATAATGAAGCTCTAGCACGAGGGCATGATATTATATATCAATGGCTGCCTGGACATATCGGTATTACCGAAAATCAATTAGCCGATGATGCAGCCCGCTCAGCACATGAAGGAACCCGTGTAGTCCCGATTCCTCTATCAAGGAATGATGCAGCAAGACAACTTTACCTGCTGGCTCGAGATCTCACACGCACGTTCTGGTCGTCTACCAGCTTCCAAATGTGTCAATTTTATGAACTGGATCCTTCGCTCAAGCTAAAGCTACCATCACAACTTTCCCGCTCCGATCCGACACTTTTATGCCGCCTTTGATTGGGTGTTGCATTTACAAAGGTGTACTCCTTTCGCATTTGTTTGGCAGACACTCCTACATGTGACTACTGCGGAGCTGAAGAGACCATCGAACACGTCCTGTGAAGCTGCGCTTGCTACAACACACAGCGATGCAAGCTCCGCATGGTTTTGAATCAACTTGACCTCGGACCATTTTGTGTGCAGAAGATACTAAAACCTTGGGCATCTGCCTCAGTTGCACAGAAAGCGACTAAAGCACTGCTACTTTCCTTAAAGTAAACAAACCTGAGCGACCGCCTGTAGACTGTGTGTGCTCCCCGAGTGTGCTCGTGATTGTGTGTACCTTCTCATTTCTCTGCAACCTCTTTTCTCCCCGTCATCCCTTCCCCAGTGCAGGGTAGCAAACAGGATGTGCGTCTGGTTAACCTCACTGCCTTTCTTTGCATCTTTATCTCTCTCTCTCTCTATTAGAACCAATGAAATGTAAATAAGAAGAAAGAAAAGTGGGTGAAAAGATAAACAGCCGTGAGCAGGAATCGATCCTACGACCTTCAAATAACGCGCTCAATGCTCTAACCACTGAGCTACCACAGCGGCGTTCCCTCCATCCACTTTTTTGGGTTTATATGTGAATTTAGAAGTAGGAGTGTCAGTCAGCGCCATCTATAAGCCAAGCGACGAGTGTGAAACACTCTTTTATGCGCATGTTTGGCATCACGTAGCACGTGAACTTATTACGAGCGGGCAGCTGATTAATAGTCCCTCCTATGCAACCTAATGACACCAAGTCTGCCAGTACGAGACCCTCGTTTAATGAAATAAGGGAAAGAAGTGTATACCTAAGGGCTCGTTTTTCCGTGTTTTGACACAATAATAATGAGATCTAACTGACATTAATGCCAAAGAATGTACAGGGGAATTTGTTAGAACCAATGAAATGTAAATAGGAAGAAAGAAAAGTTGGTGAAAAAATAACCAGCCGTTAGCAGGAATCGAACCTACGACCTTCAAATAACGCGTTCAATACTCTAAACACTGAGCTACAACAGCGGCCTTTCCTCCATCCACTTTTTTGGGTTTATACGGGAATTTAGATGTAGGAGTGTCAGTCAGCGCCATCTATAAACCAAGCGACGAGTGCGTTGTGAAACACTCTTTTATGCGCATGTTTGCCGTCACGTATCAGGTGAACTCATATATAATATATATATATATGTATATATATAATCGCGAGGGGTGTCTTAGGCTGAAGAGCAATTAAATTGTGTTACGTTTGTGCATCTCCCGACCCGTCATCGGAGCGCAAAAAAGAGGGACACAAATTAAGAGTAGTTGCTATGGGAATTGAACAAAGCACAGGATGAGGATGTTCATGAGTCGCTCGATGCATGGTGACTTCTCAGACAATAAAGGTCATTGATGGCTTACTTAAGATATGATGACAATGCAAGCACTTGGACGACATTAAAGCGCCAACCTTCAACAAGAGTTGATTATTATTACTCAGTACTTACGTCGTCGATCGTGTATTCAATTAAGAGCTCTACAGCGATCATCACTTCTCGTTTCGCATGTTTTTTATATAGGTTCACCAGCTGCTTGGCCAGAATCAAACATTACCATACCAGAAATAAAATTGATACGTACCAGTACACTATGCACAGTATTACAATTGCTACACCAATTAAATATATAATTCATTAGTGTTGCATATTAAGCTCTAAAGCAAGTGCATCTTCACTGCAGTGCAACACAATTCATCTTTATTGAAATACATACTAATTGAGCAACAAATTAACAAAAATCTATGATGAAGTTCAAATTGTTTTTTGATTATCGCCTTCAGTCGATTGTTTACAAAATTACCAATTGGTATAAATTAAACTGCATGCAGCCATGGCGTCAGTTCCTTGCAGCAACTATATGCATGCCTGGAGAAGTGTGCTGGAATTACCGTCAGCGTTCGCCAGAGTTAGTATATAAACTTCATGCGCCCGAGGTGCACCAATGCAAGCCTAAAAAACACAATCGTTCATACATATGATCGAATATTATACTGCAGCCTTAAGCGACAAAAAACTTAGTTGGATTCTGCTGCTCGTAGATGCTTCTGCTGCTATTATGCACTTCATTTCTATCAGATGATTTGAAAAGCTTGTTATTCTACCAAATATATCAAGCATTTCGTAAGAGAGAATTGCAGTGTCCTTCACACACACCGTCCATTTTACTTTATTAGGAGATGGGGTGTGACGTATTTTTATTGGATGTTATTCAAAACGCCTAAAATGAAAACGACGAGTTATCGAAATACCAAACTTGATAACACCAAAAATAAGATAGCTGGATATGCTAAAAACCGAACCCATGTACCCAGGAATATGCAGATAACAGCAGTAATTTTAACGCAAGAGTGTTAAGAAAAAGCATACATTGGTTGCGTTGACCCAACAAATGCAAGCAATAAATGTCAAGGTCCCGGCAGATATCGACGAAACCTAAGCATTTTGCGTGGTATTCAGGTATTCTAGCACAGAGCCACGCTAGTTCTCGGGACAGCTTAACGTCAATTGTGGTTGCAGTACGTGCTGTCTAATTTTATTAGCATAAATACTTCTAAGATACGGCCCAGGGGTTAACGTCAATTGTATAGTTAGGCACCGTCCACTCAAAGATGACTGATGTAGCACCAGAAAACACCTATACCACTTTCACTGTAGAGGTCTACCATTCTCGCTTCCAGTATCCCTACACATCAACATACCACTTCTGTTGTTAATATAATGGCGTCGTTGATGTTGGCATGATTACGCAGCTGTAAACTGATTATACAAAACATATGTGACTGTTCAATATGTGTGTGCGTATAGCATTTTTGCATATCTTTAGCGTTTTTCGTAACATCTTCCTCTATAAAAAATTACAACACAGTCCTCTTCCCTAGCTATGCTTCGCACAGCATCGATTCCCAAGTTTCATGCATGGGATCTACAGAATTTATTTCCAACAGTCGATCATTTCCCCTTGTTTATTGTATTTCAGAAAGATAAAATGTGTGCCGTTCTTTGTACAAGTTAAACTTGAAGCCTCGACATTGCTCCAGTTGCCCAGAGCAATTGCCAAACAATTTTTGCGCAATCTCTGGTTCTTTCTGTGATCGAGCTGCGACCCATTTTTCTTCGACACGAGCGCGATTCAGCCATTCACTCATGTTATAATGTTTAATTTGTCTCTTAAAATAAATGATCAACATTTTGTAAGCACGTAAGTAAAAAATTTTAATCATATTTTCGTAAGCGCTCCAGGGTGTGTAGTTTGTGCAGTGACTTCGCAGTGATGCATGTCGTTAGCTGGGCGTAAAGGGTTAATTTAGTTGCTTAGTGCTTTTAGATCTTGGCGAAGACTTGGAGTTTTCTGTAGCAGCACACTTTACGTTTTTGTTAGCCAAGCCCCGCCGATGGCGACGTGCGTTTAGTCCCGATCGGCAAAGCTTAGGCTTAGTGGTTTTTGTAGCCGCTCTGTGCACTAAACGTGTCCGCTAGCGTAGCCTCGTCATGGCGACGCCTAACAAAAAAATTGCGCAAGGAGTACTTGCACCACAGCCGAGAATTCGGTGTGCCAAAAACGACGTTTTATAGACACCAAAGAAGAAATGCGCAAGGTCTGCAAGAGAGCTGTGACGAAGCAGCGTCATCCATCTGCGCGGATAACACGCCATCCTCCTGCGTCGGCCAGCGCTCTAGCGCCCATGTGCCGCGTGAACCATCGCCTGCTCTTGTTGAAGCAGAGTCGCCTACGTGCGCGGATGATGCACCGTGCTCCAGCACTAGCTAGTGCTCAAGCGACGATGTGACACGTGAACCGTCACCTACCCTCGAGGAAGCACAGTTCTCGAATGCAGCAGAAGATCTGGACTCCACAGCATCTGACGAAGGCAGATCGCCACCACACTACAGCGAAGACGAAATACTGGCCACAGCATTTGGGAAATCAAGCTCGAAAAGCACCCTAACTTCGGCACATCAAAAGCAGGGGCTGCTGCCATGGCCATGTCGTTTACAATCTTGCAAGGCTTGACATGAACAGCATTGGGCGACCTGGCTAAGCTTGTAAATAACATAGGTGGTTTTAACATATTGCCAAAAAGCAAGTATACTCTTAGGAAACTTTGAGCAACAGAGAAAAATGAATTAGTTACATACTGCTACACTTGTCGTAAGTGTCAGGCTTTGTTGACTGTGGACGGTGGTGATGCTATGTGTACTATGTGCCGCACTAAAGAAAGTGTCTCTAAAGTACACGAAAAAGGCTCATTCTTTGTCACGCTCAATACAAAAAGCCAGCTTAAACATCTCATTGACCAGACAAGAGAAAGCCTGGAAGAAGCGTTGTCGAAAACATGTGAGCGACACCAAAATGCAGTGACAGATATTACAAGTGCTGCCTGTTTTGAATAACTCAGTTTAGACGAAAACGTGAGAGATGACGACTTGACTTTGACAATAGATACGGATGGCAGTTCAGTATTCGAATCATCCAAGACTACTGTGTGGCCTCTCCAAGTGTTAGTCAATGAAGAGCCACATGCCACACGGATGCGAAATCCCATTTTAATAGGACTTTGGTTTAGGAATTCTCACCCAAATATGCAGCCCTTCCTGAGCAGGTCTTTTGTCCAGTTGGATAATATGGAACCAATTATTTGGAAAACACAATCGAAGGGGCATCATTCACGAGTATTTGTGCTGTGCTGTGCTGTGGATGCACCGGCACGTGCTGCCATTCTAAATATAGTGAAATTCAATGGCTTGCATGGCTGCCCACGGTGCCTTACAGTGGCAACACACAAAGATGGCAAGATATGCATGTACCTTAATCGTTATTTTCATAAATGTTACAGTAGTATGGCTATTGTGTTTCGCAGGTGTCTACAATTGAAAATTTTCAATAGTAATGAAGTCGATGCTTATTGTCAAGTCGGATAGGCTAGAGCAATAACGTGTAGCCTGAATAAAGACCTAAAAAGCAGTGGCAACTATCAATAGATTATTAGCATACATAATGTGTTATACAAATTTTGAGTCATGAAGTACACTTATGTAGCCTATGTTAGAATATAGTATATGGACACATTTCACTCATTTTAATAATCAGGTTCCTCACACCCAGGCTGCTTATGTCGAAATCTGAATGTCCAATCAATGTACAAGCTGCCATGGTGGAAAGTTTGCTTCATAAACTAAATGTGTGCTTACCAATGAGAACACATACAACTACAGAAAAAAACATCAGTAGAAGTGATTATTAACCTGACGAACAAGACTGTGAAGAGCACCATAATTTTGAGCTAAGGATAAGCTATTTAATGTTGGCCACTGCCAGCTGATCTTGTCACACTGGGAAGCATGCAGCCAGATTCTGGAGTTCTTTTGCTTGAGTATTTGACACTTGCAATAATCTGACTCGTTTAGCTCTTGATGTCAGTCTGAATCACGGGCTCATTGGTTCAGCATTGTGTGCCCACGTCTTTGAGGAGGAAATACCACAGACTTCTAAAAGTTAGAAAAAAACTATAGTGAAAAAATTGATCTGGCTCATCTGGCACTGAAACTAGAGTCCCGGGGTAAAAGAGCTCAGGCGCAGGCGTCTGGCTGCCTATCTCTTCACAGTGGCCAGGTATCCATAAAGTTTGCTTCCAGACTGCCTCAGGACGGCCATCTGCTGCTTGTGAAAGTACTGTGCATGCTACACTGTAAACACGTTTTAGCTTATTAGGGTGTTTTTGACTCGTGTTCCACCGTGTATCCCAAAGGTAATAAGTGGAGCGCTCTTTAAAATGAGGTTTTCACTAACACCCTTGCCTGCTGTGTTTCTGTAGGGTCTCTGGGGAGTTTTGTTTTCATCGTTTGGACACCAACGTGCTAAGGGCATACGTTGAACAAGATGGCGACGCCTGCTGATGCGAAAGCCGTCCACTTCAAATCTTTCTAGCGGTCAGCCTGTTTTATGAAACTCATTCATTGAGAGGCATTGCTCGTATTTGATTTAGAATCGAGTAATGAGGCTTCGCTAACTGTATATCACCGACAAAATAGCTTAGTTTTTGAGATACACGACCGATTTGTGTTGGCAGAAGGTTTAATAAGGTTTGTTTACGAAATAAATGAGGTCAAAACAGGGAATTAAGGAGGTAACGCTGGTGTTTCTATTTGAACTCGATTATGGGTCTTGAATGTAGCGCAGCAGAAGTTTTTTCTGCTTTTTTTGAGAGCCCTAAAAAATGTTCGTCGCTACGTACGTTTCTGTCTCACTTGCTAGCACCGGAAGAATCCCACTCCAAGTTCTCCAGCTCTACTACAACCCATACCTTGTCCTGCCCGACTGTTTGACCGTGTTGGTATCGATCTGTATGGTCCTCTTCCGATTGCACCGGCTGGAAATTGCTGGGCAATCGTCGCTATCGATCAGCTGACGCGCTACGCAGAAACGTCACCACTCTCTTCTGCGTCAGCGAGTGACGTCGGTCATTTCATATTGCATCAGATCATTTTACGTCACGGTGCACCACGTGAACTCCTGAGTGACCGCGGGGGCGTGTGTTTTTGCCAAATATGCCGAATTTGACAGATATGCCAAATTTGGTGTTACGTGGCGTCAATGAGTGACGAAATATATGACTGGTGCAAACATGATAATAATGACACGCGTCTCATGTAAGAACATGACAACATACCACGCTCATAGTGGGCTCGCGGCCGTTTCACTAGCTCAACATATACTAAATTTGGTGCCACGTGACGTGCAGGTAAAATAGATGACGAAGGTATACAGAACATCCAAACATGATAATTATGATGGCGTGTATGGCATCATTTGCCTCCACTACGTAACGTCGTGTTGATTTTAAAGTGTCAGATTGACAATTCTCATTCATGCTACGCATATCATCGATTCCCACAGTATGCGGACTCTGCCGATTTTTTTCAAATGTTTCCATTTGGACAATCGTGATACCAGTTGATTCTGATGCGGTGCTCGGAACTTCTTGAAAAGTTAGAGTTCTACTGGTGAGGTGTCTCGAAGCAGCGCGTTTCGGCTCAAGCTTGAACTGGTTAACCGTAAACAGTTTCTGAAGATGCGTTGATTACAACCTCCAGTTGATCTGTGTACGTGCATACGCACAAGTAATTGTCTACTGATTGGCAAGCACTAGACGCGCATTAGACGTTAGACGTTTAGACGCACATTAGACGCGCATTACACGTTATTTGGCGTTTCAATAAAAACTGACAAATAAACTCAATCGTAGATCTGCTTCGACGTACGTCGACGGAGTTGCATAAAAGCATTGGCGTGAAATGTTTCATGGCTACACTTCATGGTGTGCTTCATCTCGGAGAGCATGAGGTAAGTATATCTTTTTGGCTGTTTTACCGCAACACAACATTGTTAAAAAACACGGAGATTGCATTGAACAAGCTCCACGAAACAATCTTGGTTGACTTGGCGCACACTGAGACGCTCCTCCTCTTCAGTTTATGTCCTGGCTACGATTTCGTATTTGGTCACTGCGAGAATCCGGCTGGAGCCATATGCACATGCGTAGTCGTTTGGAACCTTTTTCAAATTGTAAATAACACCACCAGCCATTTGCGAGGTCACGTGCAAAAAATGCACCAATTACAGATGTGGACGGCAGAGAAAAAGAGGGGCAATTGAGAGAGTAAGGAGGATGGCTCGAGAACAATGAGTGAAGCTACCTTTGAAACCTGTTTGATCTAGGGACCTTGGCCTCTCTAGGAAGCCTACATGACCATTTTTGGGTGGAAACACCTAAAAAGTGCCCTAACATCTCAATCAAAATCAGCGGCCAAGGAGGCATGATGTTTCCAGCTTCCGAAAAATTTAGCATAATGTTTTGTGCACCGCCATTTCGGGGCCAGTGGTACCCCCCTTTCCCCTCTAGCTACTCTTGATCTGCAAGATTATTAGTGACTTCCAGGGTATTTTTAGGGCCCTTTTTCAGGCTGAAATTTTATTAAGGCAGAAGCCTTTGATACATATAAGGCGTGCAAGACCAGTGGCGTCCAGCGCTGGTGTCAACACGTTACAAATGTCCCCCATTACATACATCAAGCTCGAAACGCTACCGTAAGTGGTGTCCAGCATCGGCGTCAACACGTTACATGCATCAAGCTCAAAACGTAACAGTCGGTGGCGTCGTCCAGCGTCGGAGTCAACACGTTACATGCATCAAGCTCCAAACGTAACAGTCGGTAGCATCGTCCAGCGTCGGCGTCAACACGTTACGTGCATTACGCGTGAAACAAAACCATCGTCTTGCGTCAGCGTCAACAGTAACACTGAGGTGTATCAATTGCCAAATGTAACCCTCAATGTCGTCAAGCATTGATGTCAACGCGTTACATACAAAGCCCAAAACATAACCCTCGGTGGCGTCATCCAGCGTCGGCATCAACACGTTACATGCATCAAGCTTGAAAGGTAACCAACCGTCCGTGCGTCCGTCAGACTTCCCATGCGTCTGGCCATGCACCCGTGCGTTCGTTCGTCTATTCGTACGTGCGTTTCTTCCGTGCGCCCATCCATCCATCCGTCCGATTTGCCCCACTCATCTTTCACCTTGGGGATATAGTGTGATTTTTTTGTGCTACCTGGGACTTTGATGTATCTAATGATTCGTGTTGACGCTGACGCTGGACGCCACCGACAGTTACATTTCACGCTTGACGCATCTGCTGTGGACGCCAACGCTGGATGCCACCGAAAGACACATTTTATGTCTGAAGCTTCTACTGTTTTGTGTTGATTTCGATGCTGTACGACACTGACGGTTACAATTCACGCTTACGCATCTACTGTTTCGTGTTGACTCCAACGCTCAACGACACCGACAGACACATTTCACACCTGATGTATCCACTGCTTCGTGTTGACGCCGACCCCAGGCCGTATTCTTGATGATGAAGTGGAGGCAGGTATAAATGCATTGTGGGTTAGAATATGGCGCGATAGCATGGAATTGTTGTCTGACAACAATGCGTTATGGCAGGCAGAGGAGCATTGGCAGCATTTAGTGGGTAAAAGGCTGGCACCACCCTAAAACAGGCTGTCATGTAGGCTCCTTGGCGCCTCCAGATTCTCACGACGCAGTGACGCGCGCTTTCATCTCCCACGCTTACTTTCCCCCGGTGAGAGAGGACGCTCCGCGTGCGTTCGCTCAATTTATCTCATGGTGGGGACAATCGTACGCCTTGGGCTTTCATCGGAACAATTCTGACTTAGTTACTGGTGCGCAATGGACACTGCACTCGTTGCACAGTCTCTGTTTGCGAAAAGGGCACTTTTTTCAGACACAACACAGTAAAAACTGAGGCACTTATTCGTGTTCATCTCTACCTGTGATAGCATTTCGTGCGTCATTTGTGCGTGAGAATCACGGCGCATGTATCGGTCACTTTGCCATCTTTTGCATCACCCTTTAATTTGTTTTTATTGTGTTCTTTGCTTTGCCTTGGTGGCAAAGCTGTGACTTCTTAATAAGAACTGAGGCAATGATGCCAAATAAAGTATATGGGATGTTATTAGAAGTACTTGTAGAGTAAATGTGAAAAAAAAATTGGCCCCGTATCTGCATGTTTTACTACAAATTTCCTTAAAAAACGATAGTATTTCTTGTATACAGAATAAACAAAACATTTATTTGATGTTCTGCGCAAGAAAATTGGTGAATGGTATTCTGGAGACGCTGCGTTAAAGTGCATGCCTCGAGCGTGCAGTGGAGGTGAACGAGCGCATCATGTCACGCCCCACGTGAGGCATGAGCGTCATTTGGCAGTTTTCTTGGAAAACAAAGCGCGTGGCTTGGAGACGGGTGTGCGCGCCCGCCTCAGAGGTGATAAGGTGGAGAACGCAAGGCGACGGGTAGGTGCCACCATCATCTCGTCTTAGCAAAACGTTGGAAACACTCGCCTTTTCGTGCCAGCGTTGCATAGTCAGCCAAGCGTGATAAGCGCTATGGTCCTTGAAATTACTTAAGTATGCCTTTTCTAGCAAACGACGCACATGCAGATTATATACGTGTTGTTATGATGCCCCAGACATGCACAATAATTGCTTTTTAATTGACAATTTCACAAGTATGCACGCTAAACCTTGAGCAACATTGGTGGGCGCTGCGGATGGGGTCAGCTGTTTTATGTACCGGTGCCATCAAGAGTGGACCAACAGACTAATGTTGAGACAGACAGACAGACAGACAGACAGACAGGCAGACAGACAGACAGACAGACAGACAGACAGACACACAGACAGACAGACCGAAATTTTTGCGTCGAAGATCTCCAAGAAAGACTATCGTCTTTAAAAAACTTCGACCATATCCCCGAAGGGACGCGGGTGGGATGTTACGCGGCAGCAGTGCGCAGGGCGTTGACCCAGTTGAAACGGGATTCGTCGTGGCGGCTGGAAGAACGGTTTGAAGTGAAACTCGTTGTGGCGTTTACTCTAGTTAACAACGTCTCCATCTGTGAATGTTAGGCCATGTTAGGCGTAACCGCGTCAGCAGAAGTTTCAGCGTGTGAAGGAGCGCCATTCCCGGTGTCCTCTTCGTCACAGGTAAATTAGCCGAAAGTGTCTTACCGTTCAATGTGCATTCGAGGGGGCAGCTCGGAGGATTGCAAGCTCAACAGTTGTGCCTCCCGCGACATCAGACGCCCGCGTAGCTCGCGCTGTCTGGTTCGCCCTCCACGACCTCCTGACGCCGTGCAACTCTCGCTGACTGGTGTATCGTCCTCCGACTTTTTCGACTGGATCCCAACTTTCCTACCGCCTAGCTTTTCGGTCGCTTGCCTGTCCTAGTCCTTTTTTTATACCTTCCCCCAACTCTTTTTACCCCTTCTTCCCCCTCGACTATACGACCTTGCGCCGTGTCACCTAAGAAACAGAGAGAATTTAGGTGCCTTTTTCCTCGTCTTGAAAACCACTCAACAGTCAAGCGTAGCGAACGGTCGGTGATCAACTGACGAGGAGCACCATGACGCAGAATGATGTCATGAAGAAGGAAATCGGCTACATCAGTAGCGCAGCTGGTGGGGAGGGCGCGTGTAACGGCATACCGCGTTGCGTAGCCGGTAGCAATAGCAATCCACTTATTACCGGTGGCCGACACGGGAAAGGGTCCTAGAAGATTGAGGCCGACTCGGAAAAATGGCTCATCTGGTACTTTAATGGGCTGGAGGGTACCAGCAGGTCTCAGAGCAGGTGTCTTGCGGCGCTGGCAGAGGTCGCATGCCGCAACGTACTGTCGCACAGAACATTAGAGGCCAGGCCAAAATAATCGGCGGCGAATGCGGTCATACGTGCGTGACACCCCTAGGTGTCCAGCGGAGGGGGCATCATGCAGCTGGGCCAAAACGTCTGAGCGAAGATGCACAGGAACAACGAGTAAAAGCTCAGCACCATCAGGGCGAGTGTTGTAGCGGTGCAAGATGTCGTTGTGAAGAACGAACAGTTGTAAGGAGTGGTCAGGGTGGGGAGAGTGCAGACTATTGATAATAGCACGCAAAGAGGGGTCGCGGCGTTGTTCAGCAGCTATGTAGGTGAAGTCGGTAATTGAAAGAACGAGGGCCTCTTGCTCATCTTCCCTCGTGTCAGGGGGATCGACTGGGTAACGGGATAAGCAGTCGGCATCCTTGTGAAGTTGTCCAGATTTATAGGATACGGAAAAAGTGTACTCTTGTAAGCGCAGCGCCCAGCGACCAAGGCGTCCCGTAGGGTCCTTGGGTGAGGAGAGCCAGCAAAGCGCATGGTGGTCGGTAATAACTGAGAATGGTCGGCCATACAGGTACGGTCGGAATTTCGCAATTGCCCAGACGAGAGCTAAGCACTCGCGTTCTGTGATGGAATAATTTTGTTCCGAGTGCGAGAACAGTCGGCTTGCATACGTGACGACGCGGTGCATGCCTTCTTGCCGCTGCGCGAGCACTGCGCTTATGCCGTGGCCACTGGCGTCAATAGGAAGCTCCGTGGCGGCAGATGGGTCAAAGTGTGCTAGGACTGGTGGATTGGTGAGAATGTCAACGAGCGAGGAGAAGGCCTTTGCTTGCTGTTGGCCTCAGGTGAATGCGACATCCGTTTTGAGGAGGCAGGTTAGAGGATGGGCTACTTCAGCAAACTTCTCGACAAAACGACGGAAATAGGAGCACAGTCCCAAAAAACTTCGGACGTCCTTGGCTGAGCGGGTTGTGGGGAAGTCGCAAACTGCTCGGACTTTGGCAGGGTCTGGTTGAACGCCCGCAGCGTCAACAAGATGGCCGAGTACGCAGATTTGGCGTTGCCCAAAGCGGCATTTGGACGAGTTAAGTTGCAAGGTGGCACGTCGAAAAACTTCAAGCACTGCGGACAGACGGGTAAGATGGTCGTCGAAAGTAGTCGAAAAAACAATAACGTCGTCAAGATAGCAGAGGCAGATGGTCCACTTCATGCCTCGAAGGGGAGAGTCCATCATGCGCTCAAATGTCGCGGGGGCATTGCATAATCCAAAAGGCATCATCTTGAACTGATAAAGTCCATCAGGAGTCACGAAGGCCGTCTTCTCTCTGTCTTTGTCGTCCATAGCGATCTGCCAGTAGCCTGAGCAAAGGTCTATTGAAGAAAAATATTTGACACCGTGCAAGCAATCGAGTGCATCATCTATGCGCGGTTGGAGATAGACATCTTTCTTGGTAATATGGTTGAGATGGCGGTAATCAACACAGAATCTCCAGCCTTCTTTTTAACAAGTACAACGGGTGAGGACCACGGACTAGATGAGGGTTCGATTGTGCCCTTATCAAGCATTTTATCGACTTCTCGCTGTATAATAGCACGCTCCGAGGCTGACACACGGTAGGGTCGTCGGCGAATGGGTCGAGCGTCACCGGTGTCGATGCGATGGGTTACCACAGATGTCTGGCCCAAATTACGGTCGTCGAAGTCAAAGATGTCCTGATAAGAAGCAAGCACACGGCAGAAAGCAGAGACTTGTTCAGAGGTGAGCTTGTCAGATAGCATTGGCTTGAAAAGGTTGGAACAGGAACGTGACGAGAACGACGTTGATGAAAAATCGGGTGGCGAATCGGTGGTTAGAGCAGAAACTGTGTGGTCAACCAGTGGTGTAAGATGCGCAAGTGACATGCCGCGTGGAATAACTTGCGCTGAGAGGCCGAAATTGAGGACGGGAAACGAAGTTCGGTTGTCCTTAACGGTAACCACCGTGTTGGGGAGTGCAACATTGCGTGTCATGGCGACGTTAGAAATCGGGGCAGCAACATAATTACCATCGGGTACTGCAGGATATGGCGAGAGTTGGACTTGGACTGCGGCTTGCGGCGGAAGTCTAAGGAAATCAACAGAGCGTAGACGAGGTGGGCTGGTAGAGACGGTCTTCGAAAAGGATGGTAGTTCGAGCCGAAGAAGACCTTTGGAACAGTCAATGAGCGCAGCGTGTGAAGTCAGAAAGTCGAGTTCAAGGATGAGGTCATGAGGGCAATTTTCCAGTACAGAGAACAGAACTGAAGTTAGATGCTCAGAAATTGTTAATCGCGCAGTGCACATTCCAAGCACAGCAGGAGTACTCCAATTCGCTGTACGAACGGTAGGTGCAATCGCAGGCGTGAGAACGTTTTGGAGGCGGCGGCGGAGGTCTGAGCTCATCACAGATATTTGTGCACCGGTATCAATAAGAGCGGTTACAGGTAAACTATCAACGAGAATTGTAAGAAGGTTGCACCGCTGGTCGGGAGTAATCAGAGGATTTTCAGTCCGAGTCATGTATGCAGTGTTACCTCCGGGGGCTGCACCGGCTAGTTTTCCAAGCGATGGTCGTAGGGAGATCGAGAACGGCGGGGTTGGGGCGAGCGGGACTGACGACGCACGGGCGATGGCGAGCGGCTGGTCCGGCGTTCCGGATTATGCTCTGCACCCTTCTCAGCACGGTAGGACGGGGCATAAGGTGCACGTTCAGAGCGAGGCCGCCAATCATAGAAGCTCGGTCGAGGTGAGGAGGTCAAACGGCTGCGGCAATGGCGAGCGATGTGTCCTATCCGATGGCACGTGAAACATATGGGTCGATCATCATGAGTGCGCCATTCAGCTGGGTTTCGTCGTGGCGCGAACGTGCGGTTTGGAGTGGCAGCCGCAACGACTGGAGCCGAGCTGGAAGTAGCAGGGGCATTTCGATGAGGTGGCTAAATGCCCATATTCGCGATCTCTTGGCGAACCATGGCCTGTATCATTGAAACAGCATCGAGGTTGTGTCCTGGCGCGCTGACGCTAGACATAGCGGTAGCCATAGGCTCGAGTTCCCGACGGACTATTCTGGTGACGTTTTCTGGTGCTGGTGGTTGGTGTAGTGTGGGCAAAGCTTCGCAAGAGGACGTAGCCGCCGTGCTGGGAAGGCGGTCAAATCGGTGAACTATGCGCCTACTTTTTGCCTGTTCGAAGCGACGACATGCTTCGATGACCGACTCCACCGTCGAGCAGTCCTTGCACAGGAGAAAATTGAAGGCGTCATCCGCGATTCCTTTCAGAATGTGTCCAACTTTGTCCTCGTCGAGCATGTCCTTGTCGACCTTGCGGCACAAAGCCAACACGTCCTGGATGTACGCGATGTACGGCTCTGTAAATGTCTGGGCACGAGCCGCAAGCTCTTTCTTTGCGGCTGCTTGACGTCCGATGGGTTTCCCAAATAGATAGCGCAATTTCTGCTTACAGACGTCCCAGCTAGTCAACTCTTCTTGATGTGTCTCGTACCAGAGTTTTGCCGTGTCATGCAAGTAGAAGATGATGTTCGCCAACATAAGCGTCGGACCCCAATGGTTGCTGCTGCTGACACGCTCATATTGAACCAGCCAGTCATCGACGTCTATGCCACTTGTGCCGTTGAATGGACCTGGGTCACGAGGTTGCACCACAACGATCGGCTGCGGGGCTGACGGATCTTGTTGACATTGAGTAGCCTGGTCAGTCATCGTGGTAGCTGCAATGCGCCGTCCACGGCAAAGATCCAGCTCGTTGGGCTGTACAGCGAGTGGTACCCCGCACCTTCCACCAATTATGTTACGGGAAATAAAGTATACACTAGTGAGCAAATGCGTAGTGGCAAATATACTGGCGAGCTAATGCGTATGACGCTGCTGCAGTCCGAGCACGTTCCCGTTCAGCATTTCGTCGTCATCATCCTCAGGCATCTACTTAGCCCGTGACAATATTACTTTTTGTTGTTGTTCCGCACACAAGAAGGCAGTAATGTAATTGAGAATCAATTAGTGCGTAATATAGCTGAATTTTTAACCACTGGGGCAAAAGTTGGTTAGCCCTACTTATAATACCTATTGAACGTGAGATGAGTCTTGTGAGGTTATCGACATGATGAGACCAGCTGAGGTTTTCTTCGAAAAGAACACCGAGAAATTTATGTATTCTTACACGCTCGATGTTCTCGCCACGAAATTTCAAGCGTACGTCATTTCCGATAGTCGTAATTATAGAGCGAAAAATGACACATTTAGTTTTTTTTGGTATTTGGTTCAAGTTTATTTACATTTAGCCACTCAGCCCAAATTGTTAAGCCATTTACTAGCCTGCAATTGAAGCATATGGAGATGCTCTCTTGAAAAAAATACATTTGTGTCATCGGCGTAAAGAATGATGTCTGGCGTCAACGCAATATTCACTATATCATTTATATATAATAAGAAGAGAAGTGGTTCAAGGATGAACCCTGAGAACCCCGTATTATTTTCCCCAGAACTGATTTTGAATGATCAGTGTCTGTGTACTGGTAGCCGTTTGTCAAATAACTACGCATAAGGTCGAGAGTAGGTCCCCTAACACCATAATCGCTTAACTTTTTTAATAAGATATTATGATTAATAGAGTCAATGCCTTTTTAAAATCAAGAAATATCTCTAGAGTATACTTTTTGTCTTCGAAATTTTGAAGTATTTTTGTGATACTAAAAGAGCCATTTCACTTGAGTTCTTTTTCGGAAAGCCGTATTTATTGCCTGTGAGTACGTCATTTTTAGTGCAGAAATATATACTTCTTACATTATTCATTTGTTCAAAAACTTTTGAAAATAATGGTAATACCGAGATTGGCCTGTAGTTGTTCATGTCATATCTGTCGCTTCCCTTATAGATAACTGTTACTCTAGCGATTTTTAGTTTATCAGGGAACATGTCTGTAGCCAAAATGAGGTTGCACATGTGTGATAGAGGATTGCTGATACTGTCGACGACTGCTTTTATTGGCTCGGCTTTTATCTCGTCTTCGCCACATGCCGATGCATTCTTTAACTTTAATATTTGGGACTAATTTCATATTCTGTGGTTAGCTCCATAAAAAAAGACTTTAAAGACTTATGCGCAATGCATGACCTGTAGTTATGCCCTGTCTCAATTATCACGTCTCAATTACCACGTATCAATGCTCCACATTTTAGAAAGTGTTCATTCAACCTATTAGCTAAAGATACACCGGTATAACTTGTATCGCTGTGTACAATTTCAGAGACGCTGATTTGTTCTTTTTTGTGGCAGTAGGCTTTTTAATATTTTCCACACACGTTTGGGGTCATTGAGAATGTTTTCGAACTTTCTTTCGTAATAACAGTTTCTTGATTTTTTGATCTCACAGCCTAGTTTGTTTCTAATTTTTTTATAATCAGTTAGTAGATGAGGTTGTCTAGTTTTAATGAATTGACTAAAAAGTTTGTCCCATTCCTTCATTTTTAGAAGCAGCGCAGTAATCCAAGGTTTCTTACATTTCTTGTTTTGCGTCAAGGTTGTTACAGGAAGTGCTTCATCATATAGTTTCTTAACGTGATTTATAAAATTATTGTAAGCAATGACAGGATTCGTTAATTGATACAGATGGGACCACGAGGTTTTACTAACATACGTTTGAACAGCAGCAATATTGCTTTTGTTAATCTTTCTAAGTTTAAAAGCTTTGTTGGCATGCAATCTATGTGTTTTGGAATGAGGGTTGAAAAAGACTAAAATTGGCATGTGATCGCTTACATCAGATAGCAAAACACCAGCTTCTATGACATTTGTTCATGGGATAAAGCATAAGTCAATGAGAGTTTCGGAGGACACCTGCTACTCTTGTCGGTAAATCAATTACATTGTCAAGGCCATGAGAGAGATCATAGATCAAGAAGAACTTGTTTGTTTGCGTTCTAGAGACAGCATATGATGTTGAAATCGCCCGTAATAACAATAGCCAGACCGAGGCCGGAACGAAAACCAGCATACGTTCTCAAAGTTAAAAAAGGCATCTATTGCACCAGAGGGTGGCCTGTAAATTAGCACAATTACAGTGCGGTGGCACTTCATCATGAGGCATTCGTAGTGTGGGTTGACACTGAAAACTCAGTCACAGTTTCGAAATGCAAGTCATTTTTATACAAATGCTATCCCACCTCCTCGTTTCCAGGTCCATGGCATCTAGATAAATGGCAAAGCAATGAAGGTGCTGCAACATTCTTTTGAAGAACGAAGAGTTGTGACCATTTACTGAGCAGACAAAAGTAAAGTGAGCGCGGCGACTAAGTGTTGTTCTGGCCATAGCAGAACTTTCGCTCTCACATATGTAGGACTGTAATATAGTATTTATGCTATTTTCTTCTTTTTCATTATTTGTAGCAATCAAGTGGAAAAAGGGTAGCCACCGCCAAGTAACGGTGACAAAAACTCGTTCGTTTATTTTTTATTTCAATAAAAATAGGCAGATCCACATACTGCGGGAATCAATAATGTAAGAAGCACGAATGAGAAAGGTTGATATATAACTTTCTAATAAGCACGGCGTACGAGGTGGACATACTTGATGCCGTACTGTGACTTCCATGTCATGATTATCATGTTAGATGTGTCGTTTACCTTTGTCATCCATCTACGCCACGTGATACCAAATTTAGTATATGTGGAGCTAGCGAAATGCCACCGAGCACGCTATGAGTGTGGTATGTTGTCATGTTTTTACATGACTGCCTGTCAGGATTATCAAGTTTGCACCAGTCATGTGTTTCGTCATTCATTGACGTCACGTAACACCAAGTTCGGTATATGTGGAGCTAGCAAAACAGCCACGAGCGTATCATGAAGGGCCCAATATACCCCAATCTAGCGTTGACGCACGGGCACGCTGGGCGCAGCGACGCAAAGTTAGCACTCTAGAGTGTGACGCCAGGCGCGACCTGCGTGACCAGCGTCCGTTGGCGCGGCCCGACGACAACCAGCGCGAAATGTGACCTGGGGTTGCGTGCCGATTCATTCCCCTGGCAACACTTCGTCTCCCTCTTTTCGTGACGGAGGGACGTCGGCCACGCTGAAACGCGCATGCGTCAAAGTAACGCAGCGCGCTGCGCGCCTGCGAGTATATTGTCACGTTTCACACGACAAACTTGATATAATGGGCTCGTTGAGTTGACAAGCCAAGGAGCAGCTTAGATAAATCGTCTTTGTTCTCTTTCACTCATGAATATCACCTAAGCAGACCATGTGGCACTAGTTAATTCCCCCCCCCCCTTTGAAAGCATCGACTCGATGCTCGTAAAGAAAGAAAAAAAGTGAAGGCATACACAGGCTGAT
>NW_023613976.1:0-40531 GCF_013339725.1 Rhipicephalus microplus | reverse complement strand
ACAGTGATGAAAAGGATCAATAAAAGTGAAAAAGAAACAAAAATAATCGGGATAACCCACGTACTCGGGAATCGACATTATGCTAAGCATGCGGAGGGGATGACGGCGTTGCTATTTTTTATTGAGCGACACGTCATGAAATGACTCAAAACATATGCACAAATGTTTCATGTAGCAGATAGAATTCAGAAGCGTGCACCTTGGTGAGCGCTTGTTTGTGACACAGCCCCCCTCCCCTTTTTTAAGAGTATTATCTATACTATTCGAAACCAAACAAATGAGCGTTAACAGCCTAATTACAAAAGTCCTATAAAGAGAGTCCATCAGTTATGGCACATCACACTCACAATGTAACACTCAATACAATTTCACAGTGCAATATACCATCAGCTACATGAGTACAACGCTTATTACACATTTTAAAGAATGCCTTTGGGCACATTACAACATTATAAATGACATCACCACAACACATCAGGCACTAACTCACTCGACATAAGCGAGTGACACAGGATATCATTAACACAACGCCTTAAGGCTCAACACTACCAAACGCATTACCGTTTAACCTCAACACCGATCATGTATGCGCCATGTCGCGCTGGCTCCCTTTGTTGCGGTGCTCGCTCGGTGAGCTTACCACGCCATACTGCGTACACGGCAGCTCGTGTGGTTTTGCTGCACTTACCATCCACGTTTCGCTGCCAAGTTACGTTGCATGCAACAGCGAGCAAGATGCGTCATCTGCAGTGACGACGTTGTCATCACTTGTCCATGACGGACGTCTCATCTTGTCTTTCTCCTTTCTGCTCTGACGAGCCGTTTCGAACGATGGTATCTGAGGTGACACGTCGCAAAACTACCATGCGAGTATGAGAAACGCCGTAGTGCTCCCAAATCTGAGCACACGGGCCAAGGTGCCACCTTGCACAAGTAGTGGAAAGTGACCAAATTATTTTATATGCTCACAAGCTGCTCCTTAGCGTCCACAGCATGAAACGCTTGACAGCCAAACCAGCACAATGACAGTCACGAGTTCAGCTGGGGCCTTCTCAGAATCAACGAGCTTGTACCCGAGTTCACGCGTCAATCAGTTTGATTGACAGATGCCCGCGGAGAAAATGGGGTCCACCCACCGCGTTTGCTACAGCCGAGGAGCAGCGTTTACGCCGCAACACCAGTGAAAAGCACGATTCATCTATCAGGTGTATCGCACAGACTATGAACACGCACGAGAAGTAAAAGTTTTATCATCACGTGGTTGCGATGTCTCACACATTCAATTTCTCCACGCTTTTGACGTATCTACTCGCTGCCAAGTGCCGCCATGATGCCAGCGCCCCTGGTGACAACCTATCTTTATTAACCTGCAATATTGAAAGGAGTGAAACAAGCTGCACTAGAGTGCCGCGTGTGTGCCCTTCCGGCTTTCGAAAGGGGAAATTCCATGCTGCAGGTGGAACGAAAGAACCTTCCTAATAGATTTTATGATGCATTTGCGCTTGAAAAATGTGGCTGATCTCCCTGTATTAAAATAGGTATAGCGCGAACGTGAAACGTGTCTTCACAGAGGCAGTTGAGCGTCTTTTGTGCATTTTTTGAGCAACAGTAACAAATTGCCAGGTCACGTTGAGAACAGCAACCAGCTCGAAACTTGCAGCACAAACCTCAAGCAAAAAGCACGCTCAAAATAAGCCTGCACAGGACAAGCGTGGGCTAACTACTGTCACAGCTTTACACTTAAAATTGCGCTTTTCAAACAGAAAGAAACACACAAGAAACGAGCGCACAAGTATACACAGGACAAGCGCGAAAAGCTGTCAAAATTCTTCCTGCATCGTGTGTCAGCAGCGCGCTCCTTTCAGAAATGCGGCCGCAGTAGCGTTCAATGTGACCTTCGTACTATCCCAAATCACGAGTCTGATAAGCACGCCCAATGCGAGCCCGTCGCGCCATCTCGCCACTGATAGGACTGCCGCGGACTGCCAACGGTGTATGGTGTATGTAGACGCTTCCACGGTTTACAAAAACAGGCTCTATATGACATCCGGTTTCGTCCAGTGATGCGCCTTATTAGCGTCGGTGGACAACAAGAGCTTCAGAGAATAGCTCAGTGATTTTCTACTGTTTTCTTAACTTATACGGAAAAATATATTCAAATAAACGTTGTTCTGAGCTACATAAAAGGTACAAAAGATTGCCTTGTAGAAAACGCGAGTTCCTTCCACGTAAAAAGCATCAAAATGGAGACTTTCCTTACCCTTGAAAAGAACTTCAAAACGTGCTTTGAGTTTCGACGTTAGGAGTTGGTGAGTGAGGTGACCAGAAGTTTTTTTGGGGTACAACGCTTGTAACCTTGAAACCGTCCATAAGTCTCTTGCGTTGCATTTACAGACAACGTATGCGCTCCGTTGCGTAGAAGTTAACGTCGTGCGTTGACAATTAAGAGGTTGCTGGTTCGATTCTGCCCGACGGATGCTTGCCACGATCTCTTAGTATGAATTTTTTAATGTCCCAACCGTGACGGAAGTACGTCCACGAAGCCGTGGTGGGCCGCGGTATTAAACAGGTTCATGCTAAAAGTAGCGCAAAAGTCCTTGCAATTGTGTGGTGGGCACGACGCTTTCCAAGGAACGACGAATGATGGGATACTAATGCCTCCCTACAGCACAAAAAGTATGATGATTGATGGCGCGGTATGCTTGTGCCAGTTACCCAAGGAGTGTTTAAAGAAACATTCTAAAAGGCCACTTTTTAGGCTTTCGCTGTTACTGTGCTGCGTGTTTTGCGCTGATCTGGACGTTTTTAGCACCAAGCATATCGATGCGGCCAACAGCTAAAATTCAGTTGCACGTTGAATGAGGCGTTCTTTCCAGTACCAGAGGCTGTGAAAATTAGCTCTAGTTGAACTTCAAACACTACAATCGTATTGCGTTTTTAGCCGGTGTGACTTTGCAAGGATTTCCAAAATGCTGGTTGTTCACAAGCTCATAAGCTTCACAGCGGTAGGCGCAAATACTCA
The DNA here is from genome assembly GCF_013339725.1 of Rhipicephalus microplus. Lineage (NCBI taxonomy): Eukaryota > Metazoa > Arthropoda > Arachnida > Ixodida > Ixodidae > Rhipicephalus > Rhipicephalus microplus. The sequence goes on along the minus strand of NW_023613976.1, from coordinate 37,509 downwards.
GACGATTTTTTAGAAAAAAGTGATGAGTAATGGTGAAGTTTGGAATTCTGTATTCAAATCAGCAATATTTCAATTGACTCACTATGATCAAGTATATATTGGTAATTTAATTCCACTAATTCATAAATGCTTTGAAGGCTCCTGTTTACAGCGCAGGTGCTTTTGTTGACTGCTTTCCGAAATAAATGCATCTGATTGAGTCTTTTGGTATGCTTGCTACTGTGTGCTTTAATGCTTTGTCAGTGCTCACTCACAATAATTGCGAAGATATTTGTGACTAAAGTGCCTTTTGAGGCCAAAATAACTGATGCTCAATGTGACCAGAACTACTCAAAATATATTAGTTCATGATGAGGAACATTTTCGCACACTTCCTATAAACGTTGAATTTCTCTTCTATTTTCAGGGATTGTGGTCTCCTCAGGTACGCAGTACCCATCTTTGCATTTCTGGAATGAATGAAATAAGATTCACAAAAAGGTAAGTTATTATTCAAGATAAACCATCACCATGACATTTGTTGAAGGAATACAATTAGTAAGTTGCATTCAGCACTTGTGTTTTGAGAAATTCTTTTCGCATATCCTCGTAGTTTATTAAAATATAATGACTGTATTTTTAAGAATCACATTATTCATTTCTCAACATCATTGCACACAATTACCTGTAGACTGAAAACTTTTTTGGAGTATTGCCAGGCTATCACTAATTGAACTGCACGGGTATGTCTACTGGGTATAAAGATGAGAATAAGGACACGTTGTAAAAGCAAACTGTGACACGTGCAGACAAAATTACAGAAAAAAGGAAGTCAGTCTATATCCGTTCTCGAAGCTTTTTGTTTTAGTTCAGCGTATTTTAATGAAGTGCGAACTATTCCTGTCTCACTAATTGGTTCATCATACCTGAGCCGGATCAGAAACATTGCAGGGGCTCCCATCTTTTTCCTGTTCTTGAACCTCTCTCGTCGCAGCGTGTGTAGTACAGTTTACAAATAAGCAGCTATACCTGCAGTTGTTTGATCCCTGAAAAAGAAGATATATATATATATATATATATATATATATATATATATATATATATATATATATATATATATATATATATTCAGTAATTGAGCATTGCGGAAAAGGAGGAGTCAGAAAGGTAAAACAAAAAACCTGTTAGGAGTTTGCATGTATAACAACTGACTCAAGCTGTCCTAATTCGATCACCTGCAGAAAAAAGCTGTGAGAATCATCTTAAATTAATCACATGATGCCCCCACAAAGCTATATTTGAAGATCTTGGTATAACGGCGTTGCCAAACTAGTTCAATTTACTTAATTTTCTTGAAACGAAATCATGCATACTAGAAAATAACGACCATTTTCTAGAAGATCTCGCCACCCTGACTCCATTTGCAAAAACATACGCCACACGAAGCAATCACATGTGGAACATCCCCATACTTTTGTACAAACTATGGCTGCCAAATGCTGATGTACTTGCGGCCACCAGCTCTTAACGCCTTCGCTATTATGATAAACTAAACCATTTAAAAAGATACCATAACTTGGGAAGTAAGTGCAATTTCTGCGCCTACCGTTTTAATTCTGGTATCTAAATGTTTATTAACTAGTACACCTATAAAGCCATCACTATGTTTATAGGCCTTTCCTTACTGCCACGTAATTCGTTGTCCACTGTTGTTTTTGAATTGTATAGTTTTGTAAATATGGCACTCGCCTTTGTCAAGCCGTTAGAAGCTTTCTTGCTACCCCCCCCCCCCCCCCACAGCCTCATCAGTGTTTTTCCTTACTTTTGATGCTGGAATAAATAAAGTTACCATTATTATATAAAGTCGAAATATGCATGAATACAAACATTACACAATTCACAGTGGATATTGAAACTGCAAGCAATAAAAGTTGGCTAAGAGCCCTTACTTTCGGTCTGATTCAGTACGCGGTGAAAAGGCAAATTGAAAGATGCTGTTTTAAGCAAAGTACGGGGTGACATAGTGGACGTGATGAGGACTATATACCTGGTAGACAAACGAGTTATATGCACGCGGGACAAGGGTAACGTATGATCAACAAGAGATACAGAAACGTCAGGCGGTCCCTTTTTCTTCGTAGCTATAGTGTTTCAATATTGTTAGTTGTCATTATTGAAGTCAATGAGTTCATAATTCGAATCTTACTAAAAGCAAACCTAACAGCCTCCCTTTGTAATGGTTGGTCTTAAACCCGAAGCATTTCATCGCCTACTGCAGGTAGTTCTGGCAGCTATCTATCTATCTATCTATCTATCTATCTATCTATCTATCTATCTATCCATCTATCTATCTATCTATCTGGCCGCCTACGTCTGGGTGCTCACATGATCACCCCATTGGGGCGAACCAAAATTAGCACGGGAAAGCAAGATTTTGAAGAATAGACTCACTAGCCAGGACACGGAGAATGTCACGATCGCGTCGCAAACGTCATCAAACCCTTTCCGCTGACATATGGCTCATACCCGTCGGTGGGTATGTCCCATTCTTCTGCTGGTATGTGCCGCAGATAATATACAGTTTATGTCTACCTAGGAGCGGTAAGAACAGACATCGGTAATTTTAACGCGATTGCGTTAATAAAAAAAAGGTTATTTTGAGAGCGTTCACGTGAAGAATGCAAGTAAAAAAATTTGCAGACCCCAAGCTTCGCCTTCAAGAGTTGAACGCAATAGCGATATTCTGTCTCAAGTGCGTACTGAGTTGAAAATCGCCTGTGTCAGTGAAGCTTTCCCATTCAGCTGCATTCTATGTAATGGGTAGCATTATTTACAACACTGGTAATGGAACCTTATCAAAATTCAGCGCCACCTATCGAACGAAACCGAAAACACTTTTTTTCTGCCCATGACTTCACAAGAGTTTCCTAATATACACTAGAGCGAGCTCTGGCGCTATAGTGTCTACGGGAGCTGCAATGCACGGCGCTTCAGCGAACATGGGAATGATGGGTAGTACACAAATTTCAGTTCTCTCGGTCAAGTCAGTTCTCTCGGATATCGAACGCATAGAGTTTCTCAAATAACTAGAGGCACTCTGGCGCTGCGATCGTTCAGCGACCATGGGAATGATGAGTAGTACACACATTTGCCTAGTCTTCGTACTTGCGGGCGGCGAATTGTACTTGCGGCTTCGTTTATTGCTGCTTACAGTCTTGTTTTGAAAGAAAGAACGAACCCTTTTGAACTTCGTGAGCCGATTTGGAAAGTAAGTCTAAAAAATAAAATGGTGAAGCGCAACCGCTGAACATTTGCTGATTTTTGTTTCGTGAAAAAACAGCTCCAAGCCACACGAACACACACGGAGCCAAAAGCAGGCCAGAAGTACGAAGTTTAGACAAATGTGTGTACTACCCATCATTCCCATGCTCACTGAAGCGCCGTGCATTGCAGCTCCCATAGACACTAGCGCCAGAGTTCCCTCTAGTGTATATTGGGAAACTCTATGATCGAATGCATGCAATGCTCATTAAGTGCACACTCATCAGCATACGCTGTACATTCAAACAAGATATGCTACATAGGTTTGATGAGTGACAGTTGTCGCAGTACGTAGTCGCTGACTGACCGAAGCGTACCGTAAGCTGTTTACGAAGTGTTCACACTGTTTATACGAAACGATAGTATTGTGTTTCCAGATGTCGTGGAATTCTGAGTGAGAGTCTTGTTTGAATTAGGGGTAGATTGAGTGAAGGAAGTCAAAATAATGTGTCTGAAGGGTCCAGCGTCTCTCATTTCTCTCAAACTCAAGTCGTGTAGCCATCTGAGACGCATATAGTGTAATGAAATAGGTTCGCCTGTAATCCGCCTTTGCACGATGCTTCATCTATTTTTTCTTTGGCCAGAATGCCACAATAAGCCCGTATTCAATGAAGGTGATATAGAACCCTGCGGTAATAACCAGGTGATGAAGGTGTGCTATGTCGAATGAAACGGAAGGAGATTTCGTTCTTTTTAGGAAGTTGAACAATATCTACAGTGTTCTCTTGGAATCGGTGATAATAGCCCATAGGTCCGGCGTTTGACACAAGATATGAAAACAGCATCTTTGATGCCATGAATTCCAGCTGCCATGAAGTTCGGCACACATAACAAGGACACTGCCTCGAGAAGTACACATCATGATGTACGCCGATGAAATCTGTATATAGAGCGCTTCAAGTTCACGTTACATGAACAAAAAAATATTTTAAAAAGCGTTACAAAACCTCTCCACCTATATTTAGCACCCCAAGGCTTGTGACTTTCACCAAAAGTACAGCCGTTGCTTTTACGAGAAAATAAAGAGCAAGTATACACTCCTCCTCGGTGGACGGCCAATGAACTATGTACGTTCTCAAACATTTCTGGGAATCTTCATCGACAGAAATCTTTCCTGGTCTCCACAGGTGAAGAAACTTCAAACTGAAATAGTAGCAGCAACTCAAATTTTCAAGTTCATGACAGGAACACTACGGGGTACATATGCCACTCATCGGTAGTGCTCGGGAAAGCATATATTGAAGAAACATTACGCTGTCTACCGGTGCTTTACCGATTATCGCCAGCAAATAGAGCATTCTGGAGACCGCACGCAACAACTGACTACGAGTAATTATAGGGCTCCCGAAGAGCCATCGACATCGGGAACTGTAGCGGAAGCAGGATGTCTCCCTAGATGTCATCTCTATCAAAGAAACCATTCGTACTCATCCTCGACATATTTTACAAAGTAAAAAGCGTTTCCTGTACTTAGATCATATAACCCAAAAAATTCTGCATTTGACGGAGCTGTACAAATGCTTCAAGCCACAGAAATTTGCATGCAACATTTCCTCCCAGGATGCTTTCCCTCTTACTATAAAACAAGTGGAACCTGGCATCAATGGGGCAAAGAGACTGATGTCACAGGCTGTGCTGCTGCAAACTACTCTCCTCTTTTTAGCTGAGCACTATGCTCAGCAATCGCATATTTACATCGACGTTTCAACCACTCAGGTGACTTCCCCTTATAGACTTTACATCACCTCCACGAGACAGACGCTATTCTATTGACTGCTGCGGATGATATCTACGCGATGAACTGAATATGGAGTACCTATGTTTATTATATGCTGTTGATGTCATGTTTGCATGGTATTAAGAATAGTGGTGCAAGGATACGTTATCATCAGCAACCCCAAGATTGAATCAGGATCATGCTAGTCGTTGTGACACAAATGTGTCACTAGCCTTCAACGTGGGTGCAGCAATGCTCAGCGGTGCTATAGCTGCCAACAATATACGCTGCGCAAGTGCTCATATCAATACACGTATGTACAATCGACTACTTCTGTGAGCACACTTTCTTGTTTCGTGTCATACCGATACTTTAACGGCTAAGATGTTTTTTTTTTTTCCACTCTGCTTCCAGCTATACTCTATCACAGAAGTTCTCTTCAGAACTGTGGAAACCATAGAGCATCCAACCAGTAGGAAGGGTTAAAGTACAATATGGTGCCCTGGTCGAAGCCACATCTGCCTCATATTTTGATCTGAACTTTGCTAGAATAATCTGGTGGACATGAACGTCTGCCTCTTTTAGCTCAGCATTGAAGTGATCAATATCGACTATACTCTTCTTTGTCGATTCTTCTAAAAACATCGTACTCGGCAATCAAAACTTTATGAATATCACGGAAACAACACGTTGACAGGGACCCCCACATGACAAAATTATTCCATGATTGCGGTGGCTTGTGTGACGACCTTGTGCACTTGACTGTGGTTTTCAACGATGACCTCTATGATCCTGTCCAGTATCGGTAAAGCGAGAAATCAATAGCCGGCCGCATCACGCAGCGAAGTAGGCATTAATTTGGTATCTGTCTCGATTGTTCCAGATTATCCGGGGAAATTTGGATTATGCTACCTGATAAAGGTCTCGAGAAAGTTTAGGCCTCACACTTCTGCGTCAACCAAAGGTGTGTCAGGAATGTCGTCTAGGCTTCAGATGCGACCAAGAATTCCTAAGGACCGCTCAGCCTCACCCTGACGGTCCTTTCCGCGGGTTTCAAGGCACCAAAGTATAAGAAAGGGACAAGGGGCCGTCCCCATTATGAGGCCAAAAGCTGACCTGCTGTTTATGAAACATACTAAACCAATCTTATGATTGCGCCCCCGCTCTTTACTGCAAAGTTTTGATGAATGTATGATGTTGTTTTGTTTGTATTGCTGCATGCTCTGGGTGTGTGCGTTCGGGTAGTGGTTCCCGTCAGGCAGAGCACGGCAGTCGTTGGCCTTAGTAACCAAGAATCGTTTGCATACGAAAAAAAGGGGGGATAGCTGGAATAGCTGAAAGAGCTGCATTCCATTAACTCCCCGTGTTTTTAAACGGGTACTGACAAAACATTCGTTTCACGTTCTTTGCTGAAACATGGAACTATGGGTCTAATAGCGATAGCACGGCGACACCATTGGCTGCAGCGCTCCACATATAATAAATTACAGCCTCTTTATTACCGACTAGTCACAGCTTCGGTTTGGGAGAGCTCAAAGCACGATAGGCAGTCGGGTGCATCAAATACGCTCAGAATACGAAGAAGCGCACGTAACCGTGATGCATTTGCACGATGCCACCACCTTCTTCGCTTACTTTTTCGGGCCGCATGTACAACACAATGTCATGACCATCATCATTCTCACTATCCTTATCATTGTGGTATGACAACCACAGTTCCCTTAAAGCTTTCACATTTTGAACACGTCCATTGTGTTCACGGTTTTGCCAGCAGCTGCCAAGTACTCGCCTTCTGGCACGAGCGCTACCGAAGGGTAATGGCTACCAGGACATCCTCATTTTAGCTGCGCCTGCCCGGAGCATGTCTGCAGTGGTGACGCACATCACCGAAGTTGGCAATCACCTTGAGCTCACCTTAAATTGTGTCAATGTTGCGAGGTTTCGTGTGTAACACAGAATTGTTATGAAATGAGAGCGCACTACTTAGACACGGACAGAAAGACAGGGACAAGCGCTTACTACCAACTGAAAATTTATGCGGAAAACTATTAAATATACACTCAAAGGAAACACTGTCATAGCACATACGATAAGACCAAATCACGGACAAAAATAACTGAACCGATAAAAGATCAATGTACGTCAGCCCCACCTTACCAACGCCTACTGTGCCTTAGAGTGATTGCTTCACTCCTATGGCATCTGCTACTGTCTAAAAATGCTAGCTTCTTATCGGACAGAGCTATTGATGGTTTGCTAACGCAAGTCAAGTGTTCACGTGCTATGTGTGCTGCCTCAATTATAAGCATTGTCGCTCATCTTTGTGTTTTGTCAAGTACGACTGTACTTCACAGCCACATGTACTTCACAGCCACATGTAGTGACATTCTGGGCCAATCATGTATCACCAACTCGCCCAATCAACCATTTTAAGAAATAGCACAGAATTGTGCAAGCCAACTTTAAATTATATAAATTGCCCCGCCACAGTGGTCTAGTGGCTAAGATACTCGGCCGCTGACCCATGTCGCACGATTGAATCCCGGCACCCAAGTTTAGGCACACGGGCCGACAGCATTTTCGCTTCCACCGAAAACGCAGCCACCGCAGCCGGGATTCAGTCCCGCTACCTGCGGGTCAGCAGCCGAGTACATCAGTCACAAGACAACCGCGGCGGGGCGCTAATAACTGCCAGCGTCAACAAGTATATAGCATTTCGCTGCATATATATAGAGCCAACTACAAATCTTTTGAAGTTGTGACTCTATATAACTCCCATGCAAAAATGTTTGAGTGAGTAGAAAAACGATGGTCACAAGACAAGTAATGGAAAACCAAAGTGAATTAAAATAGTCTTCAAAAAATTGAAAAAATTGGCTCTTTTCACTTTAACTAAGAGTTCAAAGACTTCTACATAGTTATCACCTGTTCTATCTCTGTTTTATGCTTGTTTTTATCGCTTTGTTTCAAGCACTGTGCCGTGGATAAGGTTAGTTCATGTTTCAACAAAAACACAAATAAGAGCGGAATGTTATACGTGCAACTTTCAACATAATCCTGTAGGTACACCCCAACATACACTTTCTCTAGAAGTTTATGTAGTGTTATTATAATTAGTGCATGTAATATAAACTTACCATCTCCTAAAACTTTAAACAATGTTTCTCACCTTTCTTACGTAGTAGTACTCGCCTTCGTTCTTCAACTCGTTACACTTAGATTCTCTTCTTTTTCGAATTTTGGGATCTTCTGGCGGCATTCGATAATCAAACAGGCAGCTAGCATTTTCAGTCCTGCATCGAACAAGAATTGATAGGAGCCAAAAATAATTATTCGTTCGTACGCTGGTTGATACGCATGTCTTTCATAAATAATAAAAGCAGAACTTCCAGGAGAATGAGTAATTGCATATTAGCGCAGCTTTTAAAACTCCGTGACGATAATATAAGGTGAGAATTTTATAATAATTTCTAAATACACTAAAGAGAAACAGCTCTTCTGTTGACTAAACACAGAAAACGTTGAGTCAACTAGAACATGAAACCAAGAGCGTGACATCGTGAAAACGTTTCGGCTCAACGATGAGGTATTTTAAACAAGCAGACATTGTTGGCTGAAAATGGTCCATTCACGCGAAAGCTTAGAACAGTTAAGAAGAAAGAAATGGACAAGTCCCATGTACCTTGGAAATTGTTGTTATGCGAGGCATACGCATGCAAGCTGGCTGTGTTGAAACTTTTATTGGGCGAAATGTTACGAAGTAGGGCTATGGATATGCACAAAACCACGCACAGATACACGTGAAACAGCAACCCATCTTTTATATCACCAGTTTTTCCCAGTTGTTAACAGATGCCTAACGATGCCAGCAACATTGATATTAACAACACCAGTAGCGGTAAGCGGATATAAAGCGTAGCTGCTCCGATAATCATAGCCCTGGACACTGCTACCTTAACAAGCGTATGACATGCACCTGACTACAATTGGTGTGAACCCGGTGAGACGGCTGTATCGTAGGAATACATGTGTAAGGTTTATAAAATGAGGGCAGCCTTAAGCTTCTCCGTTAAGCATTGAACGCGATAACGATATCTTGTACCGAGTGCGTACTTCCAACACTTTGTGCGTGAAATCTTTTCGAGCTTGCTGTGCACTCAAAACGTGGCAGTAAGGCTGCCGTGGAGTTTGTGTGTTTTGTAGTGGGTGACTGGCTTTCAACTATGAATCCATTATTGTAATCCCATGTTCCGACGCCCAATGGCAATGTCCACTCGTACACGCATTGTTATAGGAATACTTTAGGTTGTATTGTGAATATGTGTACAGAACGCATGTGTTGTGTAAAGCATGGAAGTCACTCTCAGTGCATTTTCCAAGCAGACGAAATTCATTCACAATATTCGCAAGCAGACATGTGGCTCAGTGATGAACATCCCCACGCCACGCAAGCGGCCCCAGTCCGATCCCCTCTGAACCAATATTTTGTTATTGCACCGTTCTCAATTTTTCGTTCATGCACAAGAAGATGATTTTTCCGTCACAACCCCTGATGCTGACTTCGACGCCCGTACATACGCCGGAGTTTCTGTGAAACGACTCTTTAACACAATCAAGTTAAAATCGGAAAGCCAGTACTGCAACCACAATTGGCGTTTCACGCACATTAGGGTTTAATTGTACGCTAGTTCCGAGGCTTGGTGTAGCTCGTGGTAGAACACCTTATTGCCACGCAGATTGCTAGGATTTATTTCTTGCTGTGACAATGGCATTTACTCTTTGCATTCGTCCAGTCAACGCAACCGATGTCTGTTTTTTTTTCTAATAATCAAGCGTTAAAATTCCTTCTGTGTTCTCGCCGTTCCTGGGGAGATATAAGCTACCAAACACCACTGTTTTTCGGAAACATTCTCCAGTGCAGGGGAAGCCAGAGATGTCTTTCTAGGTAACCTCCCTACCTTCTCCCTTTGCTTCCTTCCTTCCTGCAGACTTTACCACACAAGTTGCAACAGCTGCCACCGTTTATGCACTTTTGGCGTATATTAAATTTGTTTGTAAAGTTCAGGAGACAAGTTGCGGAAACGACCTCCGGTGTTAGATTTCTGAAAGACTCTCTTTCAATTCACGTGCTATGTTATTATGTAGCGCACTCAGTGCAACTTTATTGGTTGTTTTAGACAGAATATTGTCACGAGGTCAAACAGAGGTCTTGCCGCAGAGATTAAGACACCAGAAGCAGGTCTTGTCTTGTCTTGTCGCCTAGGATATCTTGGCTCATACCCACATGGGGGATTGGCCACACTGTACCTCATAATAGATAATTTTTTTACAACGCTTGCTAAAAAAAAGAAAAAGAAATTAGATAGGAACAATAATAAGTTCCTTTAAAAAAACGTGAAAAGTGCAGACAAATGCGATAAACGAGAATATATAAAACAAATTAACAGGAATGAGGAAGGGGACAAAGAATTGGACATATCTGGCAGTACCACTAGGAGCGTTCCTTCCGGTTGCCTGAATGAATATATGTAGCGCTGACAGAATGCACTGCGGCCCACACCTAACTGACTGGCTCCAAACGATAATGGGGTGGATGTATTGACTGGCAATACGAGATACCAATCGGTCTTTCAAGAATTATTTGTCGCAGTGAGGCGAAACGGCGGCATGTGAGAACAAAGTGATCCATTATTTCCGGTTCATTGCAAGCTGCACGTAGAAGCAGGTCGATCTTTTAGTTAGAACGCGCAAGCGAGTTCTTCTTTTTCGTCCATTTCGTAAACCTTCGTGGCACATGCACAACTGCCATCGTCTTTCTTTAGCAAGCACGTGACATTTGCCTCTGCCCCGTTTGAGGCATCGTCCCAATGCGCACCTTAGGTGCTCTACCAGGCGTATGAAGTGGTCGTACCGAAACGGTAACCGGGAGCTAATTAACTCTATAAATACGGTTTCAAACCCACGTTGTGCACGACTTCGGGTAAATGCTTTTGGCGCTTAGATCTACAATCAGTGCCGGGAACAACTTGGTAGTTCACGGCGTTCAAGCGTCGCGTGACGCTGTACGGGTCAAAGTACCGTCTTAGCAGTTTTTCAGACAGTCCACGTCGAGATATCAGAACCCAGACATTGTCGCCTGGGGTGTAGCTAATAAACTTGTCTCGGGTGTCGTAGCTTTGTGCATCTTGATGGTGTTGATGACAGATGGGCACGCGTGCGAGCTGCCTGGCTTCCTCGGCGCGCTGAGTGAATTCTTCGCCGTCTACATGGATGTCGTCACACTCATGCGGCAACATGGCGTCCAACGTTGTCGTGACTTCGCGACCATAGATCTAACTGAACCATGTCATTCCAGTGGTTTCTTGTCGAACGGTGTTATAGGCAAAGGTCACGTACGGCAATATCTGATCCCAGCTTTTATGTTTCGTGTCAAGGTACATGCTGATCATGTTTGTGAGGGTCCTATTGAGGCGCTCCGTCAGTCCGTTTGTCCGCGGATGGTATGCAGTTGTTCTCCGGTGAGCTGTACCGCTGAGTCTGAGAACCACACTCGTAATCTCTGCGGTGAAGGCAGCTCCTCTGTCTGTGGTCACTGCTATCGGAGCGCCATGCCGAAGGACGACGTTTTCGATGAAGAACTGAGTGGCTTCTGCTGCTGTGCCGCGCTGCATAGCTTTAGTCTCTGCATAACGGGAGAGGTAATCAGTGGCCGCAACAATCCATCTGTCCCCTGTTGTGGAAGTTGGAAAAAGACCCAGGAAATCCATTACAATCTGGGTGAACAGCTTTCTGGTGCTTCGACTGGATGTAAAAAACTGGCTGGCTTGCTGGGAGGTGCTTTGCGTCTTTGGCAGTCGGTGCAAGTTCACACGTGATGGTTACCAGCAGCACGTAACTTTCGCCAATAGTACTTGCATCGTAGTCGGCACAATGATCGGGTGTAGCCTAGATGACCAGAAGTTGCTTCATCATTGTACGCTTCCGTAATTCCTCTTTGAAGAGAAGCAGGCACGACGAGCAAGTGCGAGTTACCGGTTGGTGGGAAGTTTTTCTTATAGAGAACATCGTTTCGCAAGGAAAAAGATGGCAGTCGAGTAGTTCTCCTCCATGCGAGAGAGAGTTCTGATGGCGTAAGCTATTACTCTTTCACAGCCGTCTTGCCACTGCACCAGAACCGCACCCAGACCTACATTGCTGGCGTCAGTGTGAAGTACTGTAGGGGCGTCCTGATCAAAGTGCGCAAGGACTGAAGGTGTTTGCAGGCGTGTCATAGTTGATGAATGCCATTTGCTCTGTTTACCCCAAAAGAAGGACGTCTCCTCACGTGTGAGTCATGTCAATGGCGCCGCAATAGACAAAAATTCCTCGATAAATCTCCGGTAATAAGCACACAACCCTAAGAAGCGTCTCACAGCCTTTTTGTCACGTAGTGTAGGGAATTGCGCTACGGCGTCTATTTTGGCCGTGTCAGGTCAAACACCCTCGTGACTGGCGACGTGGCCTAGGAAGCTGAGTTTGTTGATACCAAAATGACATTTTTCCGGTTTTAAAGTAAGGCCGGCCGAGCGTATGGCTTAGATAACGGTGAATAGGTGGCTGAGATGTTCCTCGAATGATGCTGAGAATACAATAACATCGTCCAGATAGACCAAGCATGCTTGCCACTTCAGGCCTAATAGTACGGTGTCCATTAGACGCTGAAAAGTGGCTGGGACTAAGCACAACCCAAAAGGAGCACCTTAAATTCGTAAAGGCCATCGGGCGTCACAAAGGCCGTTTTTTCACGATTTCTCTCGCCGACTTCTATCTGCCAGTAGCCGCTTCGGAGGTCCATTGAAGAGAAATAGTGCGAGAGACGAAGCCGATCGAGTGAATCATCTATGCGAGACAGTGGATAGACGACTTCTTCGTGACTTGATTCAACTTGCGATAATCAATACAGAAGCTTTAGCTGCCGTTTTTTCTTGACTAAAATCACGGGTGACGCCCAAGGACTTTTCGAAGGTTGTTCGACGTCATCCGCGAGCATCTTCTGTACTTGCTTCTCAATCTCATCGCGTTCTTTCGGAGCCACGTGGTAGGGTTCTGTCGAATCGTTCGCGTGTTATCTTCAGTAATAATGCGGTGCTTTGTCGATGGTGTTTGCTGGACCTTTGACGTACGCGAAAAGCAGTCTTCGAATCGGTGTACCAGCTCAAGCAGGCGCTTCCTATCAGAAGGCGGTAGCGTGGAGCAGATGTCCACCGGCAAAGTTGTCGAGTCACGCCGTCTGTTTGGAAAGCAAGCAATCCCTGGCTTGGTCTATATTGTCGTAGTAGGCAATTGCGGTACCCTTCTGGATTTGACGGCGCTCGTTGCTGAAGTACGTGAGGAGCACTTCTGCCTGTCCGCCGATGAGCACCAGGAGCCTCTCGCGATGGGAATGCCTTGCGTGAGCAAAAGAGCGACTATGTGCTCCGCTATCACATCTTTATAGCAAGGTCACCCAGTGGACACCGACGCAAGGCAGCAGGATCTCGGTGGGAGCGTCACATCGTCGGCTATTCGCAAACGGCCGTGCAGTTCATCGCTGCTGTTGTCGACATACGGGTGTGCGCAAAATGTCACCATACGTTGAGGGATGTTGATAACAGTGCCATGATTTCGAAGAAAATTCATGCCTAAAATTAGCTCTTTACTGCAGTCTAGCGATAGGACGAAAGTGGCCACGAAGTTAGAATCCCCAATGCGAAGTCGAGCGGTGCATTTACCCGTGGGAGTAATCAGCTGACCACCAGCACTCCTTTTGTGCGGCCCTGTCCACGGTGTCTTGACCTTTCTAAGGTGGTCGGCGAGCTCTTGTCAAATGATTGAGAAGTCGGCGCCAGTGTCGACCAGTGCTGTAACGTGATGTCCGTCAATAAGAACACCAATATCATCACATACAACTTCATCGGCATTAGTATTCGTCGTCGTATTCGTCGTCGTTGTCGTCATATCGTCTTGCGATGATAGGGAGAACTTTTCGGTGTCTCGGCAATTACCGACCTTGCCCCCGGAGGTCGCAGCAGTTAGTTTTCCCGGCGCGGGTAGGCAAACGCCCTCTGGTGACGTCCGCGTAGCTCTGGGGGAAGTCACGGCGACGCGCAAGAGATGGAGATCGCCAGCGGCGTGGGGTATTTGCTTGGCCAGTCAACAGCTGATCGGCTTCGTGGTGCGATGGTATTCAGAGTGGAAAAAATCGGGACGAGAAAAGTTCCCGAACCTGAAATTGTCATGACAATAGCCGGCAATGTGACCTGGTTTTTCGCAGTGGAAGCAAATAGTTCGACGGTCAGCCATGCGCCATAAGTCAGTTCGGAGAACTGCTGGTCGTCTCATGGAATCCCGTTGCCACCAAGGCAGGGCAGTGCGTCGTGGCTGGAAGGTCGTCGCCACAAATGACGGTGGAGGACGACGGACCACATCAGCGTAGCTCGCTGGATGTGGCTCAGGACTTGGCGCGGGTGTTGTAACAGCTTGCCTCAACTCCTGACGGACGATTTCGGCAACAGATGCGACAGGTGGTTGGGTAGGATGAACGCAGAAGGCCCGAAGTTCCTCACGCAGTATTTCCCTAATCATTTGTCGGAGGGAACTTTCGCAGATGGCACTGTTCTGAGCTGCAGCACTTACTGCCATGTGGTTCGACAGGCGGTCAAAGTGTCGGCATCGTTGTCGCAGTGCACGCGTGATGACAGTCGCCTCTCTTATGAATTCGTCTACTGTTGTAGGTGATTTTCGCGCGAGGCCTGCAAACGCTGGTTCCTTAACACCCTGCATTAGGTGACGCACCTTCTTAGCCTCGGGCATGTCAGGGTCAGCTCGTTGAAACAGACGGATCATACCTCTGCGTACATGGCGGCTGTTTCGTTGGATTTTTGCACGCGAGCCTCAATCAGTTGCTGTGCGCAATCCCGTTGGTCCGAGCTCAAACCTGTGGCGAGGATCTTTCGACGGAAATCTTCCCAAGACCGGAAAGTAGTTTCGTGGCTCTCGTACCACGTGCGAGCGCTATCTTCCAGTGCAAAATATGCACGGCCAAGTTTGTGCTGTTCGCTTCAGTGGTTAGATACATCGACCCGTTCGAACTGTTCGAGCCAGTCCACGACATCCTCGTACTCTTCCTCACGAAAAACTTCAGGAACGTGAAGTGTCAAGAGTCACCTGCGAGGGAAGAGTGGTCTGCGATGGAACGGTAACTGTGGAGGTGGCAGGCGCTGCCATGCTGGTAAAAGGCGGAACAGGTGTGGACTCCGGACTTAGGCAAGGTAGGCGGCAGCTGAATCGGTGCACGGGAGTCGTGACGAGGGGCTGAGTCTCTGGACTAGGTGAATGGGTGCGAGCAAGACAGTCCTGCATCAAGGTGTAGGCTCCAGCACCTCCACCAGTGTCATGACGTCAAAACAGAGGTCTTGCCCCAGAGATTGAGACACCAGAAGCAAGTCTTGTCTTGCCTTGTCTTGTCTTGTCGCCTAGGAGATCTTGGCTCATACCACAAGGGGGATCGGCCACACTGTATCTTATCTATTTTTTAATTAGAACGCGCAAGCGAGTTCTTCTTTTTCGTCCATTTCGTAAACTTTCGTGGCACATGCACAACTGCCATCGTCTTTCTTTGGCAAACACGTGACAATATGCTTGTTGTTTTCAAGACCCACTACGCTCCAACATTGTTTCGGAAGCGCCAGAAACGTTTGCAGTGCTGGCAAAATTTTCTAATACCATGCTCGAAAGCGTGTGGATTTGCGACACCAATAGGGTGCTTCAATGCCTCAAAGAGGCCCTCTCGCCCCTAGAGTGGGCAGCAGGCACGCCATTATATCTCCTGTATCGACATCCGCTTGCTGCTTCTTGAACTGCATTAATGTACGCAGTATCAAGTCATGTGTAAAGAAGTGCCACTTCTCGTAGCAAGAAGCACATGGAGTTTTCTTGTGTATAGGTTTTCCTAAATGAAGGAAGAAAGCTGAATAGGTCCGCCAAGTATATTCTTTCAAAGAACATATTCCTTCGATGCGATGTGATCTTATACACCATTTTGAAAGTGTCCAAAGCCTATCACAAAACATCTAACAATGCACCTTTAGCAGCATGCGTTTGAGAAAATTATTCTGCTGAAATTTGATTCATTTGATTGATATGCGGAATTTAGCGCCTCAAAAACCACCATACGAATATTAAAGACGCCGTAGTGAAGAGCTCCGGAATTTCAACCACCTAGGGTTCTTTAACGTGCACCCATACCCGACCGTACAGGCCCACAGCATTTTGGCCTCCATCGAAAATGCAGCCGCTGCAGCCGAGATTCGATCCCATGACCTTCGGGTCAGCAAATTTACTGAAATTGATCGTACGTGATAAAACCATGCATAAAGTAAAATCAGTACGCATCAATGAAAGCGATGCCCATAGAATTTTACCTTTTGAACGATGCGCTTTCCTACCCAGTCAGGAAAGCGCTGGCGCGGGTACTCTATATTTAATATGTAATGCTCGCGTGAAAATCACTACGAATAAATGGTACCAAACAGTGCGAGTTACCCGAATTAATGGTACCAAACAGTGCGAATTACCCATTTGAAACTTGTAAATGCAGGGCTTAATCATAAACTAAACTATCTCCGTACTATCTCGGTAAAGTGTTATGACCACGACGGCGACATGATAACCTCCTGTTGCCCATTATAACACTGACCACGCCTTTTAGCGTGTCGAGCAAAGAATATTGAGGTTTCCATTCCCACACGACACTTACGCGCTCTGCATGTGTGTACTTCAGACAGACATGGATTGAGGTACACAAGGAGTAAAAGAGTGCAGCCCTGAAATGACGTTGCCGCTCCGCCTTTTAACCGTGACATTTCAAGGGTTATCCGAGACGGCTAAGTATTCTGCTACTTCCCTTTTTTGACGCTGCCCTTACCGCCACCATAAGTATGATGTACTGACTGTCCACGTTTACCTAGTGCTGTTCCCGTCATCATCTTCTTCTGTGTTCCTTTCAGTGCTATATTATCTATATGGCAATGATGAAACGCGCCTAAATTTACATCTTCAACAATTACCTGTCAGTGAACAAATTTGATGGATCAAATATAGTTAGAAACGACCAGTCGGTTTATATTACGGTGACTCAAAGAACAAGATTGAATAGACGAGGCATCACGAGCAAAGTATAAAATTAGTCTGGGGAGAAGTTCATCGGGTCCATTACGCATATAATATTCTGCGTTTGCAACCTTCAGATGCTGTTCTGTCGTAATGAAGAGCACATCAAAGAATCGTCTTTAACAAACACAAGTATGCCTTTATAGCTTACTTTAAGAAGTTATTGATGGCATCTTTGGAGCAGGAAGAGAATGATAGTTTTCTATTCGGTGACGTTTGGTCACCGAATAGAATAGAACATCAGAAATAGCTGACTCGCTGGACAACCCTGGGAGCTGCCTTCACCGTCATGAGGAACACCCATCCTGTAAGTAACAGACAAAATAACCCCAAATGTTCAATAACGTTACGTATTCGTCAATTATTCAAAAACACCAACAAGTCGGCTACATTTGCTGATTTATATTTCTTTGGCTTTATAATTGAATTATCTTTGCTCTTCTGTATGAGACAAATTACTGAAGCATTGATGGCATGCAGGTAAAAACGAAAACACTGAAGGAGGAAGCCACTGAAAAAAATAAAGGCAGATTCGCCCTAATGGTGGCAAACCTGAAGGAAGTGGGGTGCTGCATAAAAATTTCTTCTTTTTTTCTCTTTGTTCTTCCACGCTTTTTTTGCTCACTTTGCGCTTCTTATTTATTTTCCTCTGCTTTCATTTTGTATTCTCTCTATTTCTCGGTTGCTTTTTAGTTCTATGTTTTTGGCTTTTTACATTAATTTCACTCTTGCTTTTCTTCCTGCAATCGTGGATGGATGGATGGATGGACGGACGGACGGATGGATGGATGGATGGATGGATGGATGGATGGATGGATGGATGGATGGATGGATGGATGGATGGATGGATGGATGGATGGATGATAATGGATGGGTGGTGGATGGATGGATGGATGGATGTGGATGGATGGTGGATGGATGGATGGATGGATGGATGTGGATGGATGTGGATGGATGGATGGATGGATGGATGGATCCGGCTGTGCCCTTTAGATTGGGCGGTGGCTCACGCCACCTAGCCATAAGTTAAGGACTATCACTGTGTGTTTAAGAATTGAATTTCACTCGCACCTTCATTGTAGCCACCAATCAGTTAGCCTCCTGCTGGTTATTTCTACCCGTGTAAAGTCAATTCTGCCTTCACTGTCACTAAACCCCAAAGCTTTGAAAATTCAGCGCCATTATATTCGACTATAGGGTGGAGGCCTTTGAAGAACATTATGAATGTTCAGCAATTTCGCCCTCCTCTCTACACGCACTTAGAGTGGAGTGAGCACTGCAGCACCATCTAGTGAGCAAGCCAGTACTAGTGGAGCGAGCGCATAGCGCCATCGCCATCGCCGTAGTAGTGGCTACTACAACTACTATGATGCCGGACAAGTCTATGCCTAAAGGAGCTACGCTCACAAAATGCCCAAACATTCACCTTCGGTATGCGTCTAGAGAACCTCACAAAATATAACTCCCACCATCCTATTAACTAGCCATTATTTGCAGCAAAGTTAGTCTGTCTACTTGTCATCGGCGCTGGTTAGTTTTAGTATATGTAAACTTTGACCAGTACTATTGACTTTTCAACACAGCTGTGACGTTAGTTAACTTATAAGAGACATTTTTTTAGGTTCGAAGCTCCTTATGGCGTGGCTTGTGCGTCCGTCGTTGCCGTGCGTAACCACGGATGGCACATACCCGAGAGAGCGGTCCTTAATATGTCGGCTGGATGGCGGTACTTGTATATGATGAATACATAATTAAAAGGTGTGAGATGGTGGTACTTGGGGTGTTCACTAGATATACGGACGGACGGAGGGTTGCATGGACGGATGAACGGACGGACAGACATACATATTGATGGACGGGCTGACGGGTGCACGGACTGGCAGACAGAGGGGTGGACGCATGGGTGGACGGATGGACGGACGGAAGGACAGAAGGACGGCTGCACGAAAAGATGCACGGACGAGCGGACGCATCAATGGTCACACAGATGGACGGACAAACGGACGGACGGACGCATGGACGGACGGAAGCAAGAACAAATGAACAGACAGAAGCATGGAGGGACTGACGAACGCTTCGCCCCACCAATCATCATACAGACCGTTGATATGCTGTGATTTTTTTTCTTGGGCATGGTGTCTGCACAAGAAGCGACGAGAATTGATGAGACGCGTGAGTGGCTCCGGTAATATCCAGTGCCGTGGTGGCACTCACCAACACTACTTTTACTCGTATACGAGAACACGGTACAGCATTATGGTGGCATATAAGCCGCACATCACGTTCGCTTTTTTTCAAGCTGTCGTGCAGCTGTAGACGTGATTTATTCATAATATAGATACAATTCTTCATGTTTCTTTAGTTTTTCTTCCCTCTATATTCTTACAAGAAAACATAATTGCGAATATTTACGATGTTTACTAGCAATGGCAATGGCTGACACACTGGCGGGCTGGGACGAGTCTCTATCCACTTCGTAGTCTTTTCTTCCAACCAGAGACCCTCTACCGCTTTATGCCCCAATACCACTACTGCCTTGTGGCACTGCCCCGCGGCGTTAAAGCGCCGATCGGCGCTTGTCACAAAAGCGAAGTGTTTGGCGACATATAAGACGTGCACAACAGTAGATGGTAGTGGCGTTGAGTGCGCTTCATCGACGATTCGCTGTATCACGTAGGTGAGGTTAGGACCTTGCGTAGGACTTTGTATGGTCCGTCATAAGCGAAATAAGAGCTTTGCTGAGAGGCCCATGTGACGACAGGGAGTCCACAAGAGTACTAGTGAACCGGCGGCATATTGCCACGTGCATAGCTGCATTTAGCGGCGAGATAGCGACGACAACGAAGAACGCTGATTTGCTCGAGAGGCGCAGCGCAGGCGAGTGAAGAAGCGACAATCTTAGCGGCCTTCTCTGAGAGCGTCTCTACAAGTTCCACTGTCTGTGTTTTTAAATAAACCCCCTGTAATTTATAACCTACACCTGGTGGAGGAGCTGGGTACTACCACCTCATAATCAGCGCCCCTGTGAGAAGCCCCGAGTCCAGCCCTACGAGACAGCCACGCGTGGAGACGCCTGTGCACCGCTCAAGCCGTCGCCTTCAAGGTCTTGAACCAGAATTTGGCCTTTTCAAAGGAGCAACACTTCCGACAGCCACCCCTACTCAAGAAATGGCAAGGAGTCCTGCACAGGTGACGGTCCAGAACATGCGCATTCCTGAACCATTTCATGGCCGGCGGAACGAAGATGCGCAAGACTGGCTTGAGCAGTTTGAATGGGTAGCTAAATCGAACTACTGGAGTCTCGATGGAAAGCCCTTCCACTATACTTCACCCTTGAAGACGGCGCGAAGACGTGGTTTATAAACAGGGAGGCAACACTGACGACATGGGAGGAGTTTTGTCGTCGGTTTCTTGACACCTTCGGTAACGCGGACCGACGCGAAAACGCACAACGCCTTCTTGACGGACGCACCCAACAGCTGCATGAAAGCGTCGCCATGTTTGCTGAGGATATGGTGCGTCTGTGCCACCGCACGGACCCCAACATGCCCGAGGCTCGAAAGCTAAGCCTCATGAGGGGCGTCAGAGAGCAGCTATTTGTTGGTCTTGTGCGCAATCCGCTGACAACATGGATGAGTTCACCAGGGAAGCCACCGCAATAGAGCGTGCGCTGCAGCAACGGTACCGACAGTCTGATCACCCGGCCACCGGCGCAGCTGCAGGCACAGCCGCACTTTCCGCAAACGACGATTTTTCTCTGCGCCACCTGATTAGACAGATCGTGCGTGAGGAGATCGCGAAGGAGAACGCAACATACACATTGCAGTCACAGGCGCCCCCGGAGCAGGAGTCCACGGTAGCCTCTGTCGCCGAAGTCGCTCGCCATGAACTTCAACAAGCGTTTGCCTCTCCTCAGCAATATTCCGCTCCACCGCATCGTCCAAACTCGTGTACCTATGCAGACGCTGGGCGTCGTCCATTGGCTCCAGATGTATCCTACCAGCCGAACGGATACAGTTATGCAGACGCTGTTCGTCGACCCCGCCCATACCAGCGCCGCGGTACTTCGAACCGTATCCTGTGGCAGCCTGGGCTCAGCAGGATTCTGTCAGGCGACCCTATATGCGGAAGACCGACATATGGCGCACTGCGGATCGCCGACCACTCTGCTACAACTGTGGAGAGCCAGGGCACATTTACCGTTTTTGCCCACATCGCCGAGCTGAATACCGTGGTAGTGCACCTACAGCAGCGCGCCGACAGTTCGACGAAAGCCGTGCCCCCATCGACGACGACCAGGCTGGCAGGCGGAAGGCTCTTCTACCTTCCGAACGCGCTCATCATCCCCGGCTCGCTTTGGTTCACCAAGCCGCCGTAGTTTTGCTGACGCCGTCAGAGGCCGGTCTCCCAACCCACGGCGGGGAAACTGAAAGCAGTGACCTCTGGGGGGAAGGTTGCAAACCGTCGAATCGCCGAAAATCCCCCACTGCTGCCGAAACACGTGAGAGACGACGATGAAGAGTCCGCCGAGAAAACAGTGACTGCCGACCTCGCTGTGACGATTGACGGCGTTGAAGTGACGGCCTTAGTCGATACGGGTGCAGACTTCTCCATAATGAGTAAATGATTGGCAGACGAACTCAAGAAGTCAGGATGGTATGGATGGGCCCTTATATCCGAAATGATGGGGCCAGATAATGACTCCCACGGGAAAATGTACAGCAAGACTCACGATTGAGAATGTGGCTTTTGTAGCCACATTTCCGATCCTACCAGAGTGCTGCAAACCTATGATACTGGAAATGGACTTTTTAAGAGAGTACGGTGCTGTGGTCAACATATGCGATGGTGTGATCACATTCGCCGCTGACAAGTCTGTGACCCATGATCCAGACCAAGAACCCAGGGTGTCACGTGTGGTCGACGACGACGTCTGCGTGCCACCACTGTCATGTAGTCTTGTTTCCGTGTGTTGCGCCGTGTGCTGTAATGAAGACGCCATAGCCGAACGCATCACTGCCCTTCTTTTTCGCCAAGGCATCGCCATCGCTCGCGGCATCGTCAGCTTAGTGGATGGGCGCGCAGAGGTGCTTCTTACCAACTTCACGAATGAGCGCCGGCACATCGGTAAAGGCACGGCTGTGGCGTATATCGAAGAGCTCGATTACTCTCACGACTGTCTTCTAATGCAAGGGGAAGCCACAGCTCAATAACCTCCACATACACTACCAGTTGATATCGGTCCGAGTCTAACACCGACTGAAAAATGCCGTCTTATGGAGCTGCTCGACCAGTTCAAGGACTGCTTCTCATCGACATCACGAGTGCGTCGCACGCCTCTGACTAAGACACATCATTACGGAAGACACAGCAAGACTGATCCGACAGAACCCATATAGCGTCGCTCAGAAAGAACGTGAGGTAATCCAGCAGCAAGTCAGAAGATGCTAGAGGATGATGTAATCCAACCATCAAAGAGTCCTTCGGCATCGCCAGTGTACTCGTGAAAAAGAAAGATGGCAGCTTGCGTTTCTGCATCGACTATTGTAAGCTGAACCATGTTACAAAAAAGACGTTTATCTATTACCACGGATCGATGACTCTTTGGACCGGCTACGGCATGCGCGCTGCTTCTCGTCAATGACCTTAAAAATGGATACTGGCAAATAGAAGTAGATGAGCGTGACCGAGAAAAGACCGCCTTCGTGACGCCAGACGGGCTTTATGAATTCAAAGTCCTCCCTTTCGGTCTATGCTCAGCCCCAGCCACGTTTCAGAGATTAATGGATACCATTCTGTCGGGCCTGAAATGGAAAACATGCCCTGTGTACCTCGACGACGTGATCGTTTTTTCGGCCACGTTTGAAGAGCATCTAAAGCGGCTACTGTCAGTCCTTCAAGCCATACGGTCCGCTGGACTCACACTCAAACCGGAAAAATGTCACTTCGGCTTTGAAGAACTCTTGTTCCTGGGACACGTGATCAGTCGCGAAGGTGTGAAGCCTGACCCAGATAAATGGCAGCCGTCACAAAGTTCGCAAGGTATGTTGATAAGAAGCGGTGAGGCGTTTTCTGGGTCTCTGCGCCTACTACCGGCGATTTATAGCAGGCTTTGCACACATCGCCTCTCCACTCACCCGCCTTACAAGGGAAGACATTGCATTTGTATGGGGTGAAGAACAAAAAGCTTCGTTCAACGAGCTGCGACAGCGTCTACAAACTCCACCTGTCCTCTCTCACTTTGACGAGAATGCACCAACAGCCATCCATACAGACGCCAGCAATGTGGGCCTAGGTGCTGTTCTTGTCCAATGCCAAGATGGTGTGGAGAGAGTGGTTGCCTACGCTAGCAGAACGTTGACTCGTGCCGAGTCCAACTACTCAACAACGAAGAAGGATGTCTGGCTGTCGTTTGGGCAGTTGCGAAGTTCCGCCCCTACTTATATGGCCGCGCTTTCCAAGTCGTAAGCGACCAACACTCTCTTTGTTGGTTGACCATGAAAGACCCATCTGGACGTTTAGCACGATGGAGCTTACGGCTCCAAGAGTACGACATGGCCATAGTTTAGAAGCCCGCAAGGCACACTTAGACGCCAACTGTTTGTCAAGGTCACCGATCGAATCACCGGCTATAGAGGATGATGATTTCACAGGTTTTTATGAGTTGTTGATGCAGCTATCATTTCTCGGCAACAACAAGATGATCGGGAGCTCAACTCGCTTATAGAATTCTTAAACGAACGAGCCGCCAATGCACCAAGAGTGTTTTGGAAGAACTTATTGTCATTCTGTTTACGGGACGGAATTCTGTACAAAGAGAACTTTTCATCAACAGGTAGAAGCTATCTGCTGGTAGTTCCTGGAGCTCTCCGCAGCGAAATTTTACAAGTCTGCCATGACGAAGCCACTGCGGCCACATCAGTTTCACAAGAACACTGACACGCATCGAAGAAAAATATTACTGGCCAAGAATCGCAGCAGAGGTTAAACATTACGCCCGAACATGCATTGACTGTCAGCGGTGCAAGGTACCACCTGTCAAACCGCTGGGCTTTTACATCCTGTGCCCGTGCCAGAAACCCCTTTTCTGAAATTGGAATGGATCTGCTGGGCCAATTCCCGACATCGGACTGCGGCAACAAATGGGTTATAGTGGCGACGAACTACCTCAACTGATACGCGGAGACCAAGGCAATTGCGAGTGGCACTGCAGCTGAAGCGGCCAAGTTCTTCATTGAGAACATTGTCCTGAGACATGGCGCTCAAGCTGTCGTCATAACAAAGGTACCGCGTTTACAGCCGACCTTTGGCGCACTGTGCTTACGCTCAGTGGCACAGCGCATAGGAAGACGACAGCTTACCACCAACAAACAAATGGGCTTACAGAGCGACTCAACAAGACAATTTCTGACTTGCTTTGCATGTACGTCGACGTGGAACACAATTGGGACCGAATATTGCCGTACATAACATTCGCGTATAATACGCGCGCCAGGAAACAACAAAATGACGCCGTTCGCACTAATTCATGGCAGAGAAGTTACGACAATGCTTGAAGCCATGCCGCCTTACGATTGCAATGATTCAGAGACAGACGCCGCAGACTTCACCGAGCGCGCCGAGGAAGCAAGGCAGCTTGCTCGCGTCAGAATAATGAACCAGGAGCAACTTGACGCCCAACGGTACAACCTTCACCATCGATTCGTCATTTATCAAACAGGAGATAGAGTCTGGTTTGGTTTCCTGTACGACGACGAGGCCTCTCAGAGAAACTCTTATGCTGATACTTCGCACCCTACAAGTTTTGCGCCGTCTTAGCAACGTGACGTACGAAGTCGTGCCCGACGCCTCCTTCTGTTCGAAACGTCGCCAGCTTCTACCTGAGACAGTGCACGTGGTCCGCATGAAGCTTTACCACTCTCAGTGATGTAAACACCCGCCGGCCGCATCTCTACCTGTTGAGCATCGGGACGACGCTCACTCTGGCGGAGGGTAATGCCACGTGCATAGCTGCATTTAGCGGCGAGATAGCGACGACAACAAAGAACGAGGATTTGCTCGAGAGGCGCAGCGCAGGCAATTGAAGAAGACGACAATCTTAGCGGCCTTATCTGAGAGCGTCTCTACAAGTTCCACTGTCTGTGTTTTTAAATAAACCTCCTGTAATTTATAACCCGCGACAATATGAAACTTCACGGTGGTGACGGAGTTGTAAGCAAAGGTGACGTAGGGTAACGTTGCGTCCCAGTCGTGGTGATCTGGAGAAACATACATCGACAACATGTGGGTGATAGTGCGATTCAGGGGCTCTGTGTGCCCATTAGTTTGTGGATGGTATGCCGTTGTGAACTTGTGGTTCGTGGAACAGGAACGCACAAGATCCTGGACAACGTGAGATAAAAAGTATCGGCCTTGGTCAGTAACGAGCTGTCCAGGAGCACCGTGATGCAAAATGATGTCAAGCAGTAGAAAGTCGGCGACATCCGTAGCGAAGCTGGTTGGGAGAGCGCGGGTGATTGCGTAGCGTGTCGCGTAGTCGGTCGCCAAGGCAACCCATTTGTTCCCGGATGCAGAAGTGGGAAATGCCTCGAGAAGGTCGAGCCCTACGCGGTAGAATGGTTCAGAAGGGATCTCAATAGGGTGAACGAGGCCAGATGGAAGCGATTTTGGTCGTTTTCGACGTTGACAGAGGTCGCAGCTGGCGACATACTTTTGCACAAAGCGATATAGACGTGGCCAGAAAAACGGTGCCGGACGCGATCATAAGTGCGGGTGACTCCCAGGTGACCAGCGGCAGGTTCATCGTGAAGCTGTCGGAGAACATCTACACGCAAATGGGAAGGCATGACGAGAAGGCGGTCAGGACCTTTAGGGCGCATGTTGTGGCGGTTGAGAACCCCTTCATGAAAGAAATACAGGTTAAGAGAAGTGGGTGGAGTAGCGGAACTCAGGTCTTCTATGATGGGAAGTGAATCCGGGTCGCGGCGCTGCTCAGAAGCGATATCAAGAAAGTCTGATATTGATAAGACGCAAGCCTCAGTAGCTCTCTCTGTGGCGTCTGGCGGATCCACTGGATACCGTGACAGGCAGTCGGCGTCCTGATGGAGGTGACCAGATTGATACACGACCGAGAAGGTGTATTCTTGGAGGCGGAGAGAACAACGACCGAGGCGTCCCATGGGACCCTTGAGTGACGAAAGCCAGCAGAGCGCATGATCGGTTAAAACAGTAAAACTGTGGCGGAACAGGTACGAGGAAATTTAGTGACAGTCCAAACAAGAGCAAGACACTGTCTTTTGGTGATGGAATAGTTCTCGGCAGGGGACAAAAGGCGGCGGGCGTAGGCGACGACGCAGTCACATCCTTGCTGACGCTGAGCTAAAACTGCACCAATTCCGTGGCCACTCGCATCAGTACGAACTTCTGTCGGTGCGGTCTGATCGAAGTGTGCTAATATCGCCGTAGTCTTGAGGGCTGCAATGAGCGCCAAAATGCAGCACATTGAGGCGAATTCGAAGTAAATGGGACGTCTTTTTCAAGAAGCTCGGTGAGAGGCCGCGCAATATTCAAAATTCCGGATGACGGGGCGGAAATAGGAGCACAAACCAAGGAAGCTCCGGACATCCTTAGCAGAAGAGGGTACGGGAAATTGAGTCACTGCACGAATTTTGTCCGGGTCGGGCTGTATCCCAGATGCATGAACGAGGTGACCAAGTACAGTTATTTCGCGATGGCCGAAACGGCATTTAGAGGAGTTCAACTGGAGACCAGCGTTGCGGAATACTTGGAGAATACTGGACAGTCACTCAAGGTGGCTCGCGAACGTAGGTGCAAAAACAATTATATCACCCAAGTAGCACAAGCAAGTAGACCATTTAAAGCTACGCAGAAGGGAATCCATCATGCGGTCCAAATATTGCGGCGTATAGGAACAGAGGATTTGCAGACCGGGTCGTTAATGCAGCGTCACCTCCGGGAGCTGCATGGTCTAGTTTCCCGATGTTGAGGGTCAACAAGGTCGTGCAGGGGACCTGGATCGAGAAATCATCAACGAGAGAGATCGGCGGCCTTGGGGGGATGGTGACCGGCTAAACCTTCGGCCCTGAACGTTAGTAGCAGTAGGCTGGGTCGTACCGAGAAGAAAACCGACGAGAGTTGTCTTCAAAGTGGCGCCATGTCCCAGTGTTCCCGGATGAATTGGACGTCTAACGATTGCGACAGTAGCGTGCAATGTTCGGCGCGATAGCAGTGAAAGCAGATCAGCCGATCATCCAACGTCCTCCATTCAGCAGGGTTTCGGTAGCGGGAAGGGTAGCGTGAAGGATACACCGGGATCTGGTTAACCGAAGCTGAACTCTTCGTAGTGCGAACAGCGCAAACAGTTTCGATGCCGAGATTTATTTTTGGCGAACGATGGCTTAGATGAGGGAGACGGTGAATGCGTTATCATGAGGGCCGTTGGTAGCGATGGCTGCAGGAGCTATTGCTTCGAGTTCGCGGCGAACGATCCGGGTGACATTTTCGGATGATGTAGCTGGCGTGAACCTGGGGCAGTGTTCGCAGGTCGAAGTGGCTGCAGTATTAGGCAGGGGCGCAACCTGGTGGGTTATACGATGGTTATTGGCGTGCTTGAAGCGCTGACATTCCTTCACCACCGCGTCGACGGTGGCACAATCTTTAATCATCACAGGTTAAAGGCGTCGTTGGCAATTCCTTTTAATATGTGGAAGATTTTGTCAGTTTCGCTCATGTTGTCGTCCACCTTTCGACAGAGGCCCAGTACGTCTTGCATATAAGATACATACGATTCCGTCGATGTCTGCACGCGACCTTCAAGGTCTTTTCTCACGGCCTGCTGTCACCCAAATGGCCTGCTGAAAAACTCGACAAGCCTCATTTTGCGAATGTTCCAGCTGATCAACTCCGACTCATGCGTCTCATACCAGGTGAGTGCCGTATCCCGTAAGTAAAATACAACGTTGGCCAGCATCGACGCGGGGTCCCACATATAGTATTCGCTCACGCGCTCGTACAATGCGACCCAATCTTCGACGTTCACCTTGTCCTTGCCTGTGCCCGGAAGGTTCCGGGTCTCGTGGAGGCAGGAGAATCAAAGGAGGCAGCTGCTGCGGCTGCGGCTGCTGCTGCTGCGGCTGCTGCTGCTGAGGCTACTGTTGCTGCGGCTGCTGTTTCTCTTGTGGGTAGCCTGTCGAGCCATTACAGGAAATTGAAGATGGTGAACACTCTGAAGTTGCGTGTTGCCTTGCCGGGAGATCCAGGTAAACCTACCCAGCACCTCCACCAATAATCTTACAAGGAAACGTATAGTGGTGGATATTTACGATGTTTACTTGTGATGGTAATGGCTGACACACTGGCGGGCTGGACCAGTTTGTTGTTTGTTTTAGCCTCTAATCCAATAACCAGTCTCTATCCACTTCGTAGTCTTTTCTTCTAAGCAGACACGCTCTACCGCTTAAGGCTCCAATTCGACTACTGCCTTGTGGCAATATCTTGTTTTGTTCTTTATTTCTCTCTCTCTCTCTGTATTACTCGTCTAAGCCATTTGGTTGTTGCACATAGACCGCAAAAATTACCACCCACGTTTGTTAGTGTAGCAAAAAATTAATATGACCCATTGAAGGTCAACGAATATACAAAGCCAATAGCTGTTTCAATACTTTTGTGAAGTTACACTGTCGGGCCCTAAATATTATTGACTCTCGCAGTTCCAAGTATTTGACAAGGGCCCTGTGTGTTTGCAAAAGGCGGTGTTGAGATTACTTGAACATCCATATGCTTGTGGTACGCTACTGCAATATTTTCAAAAAGTTCCAATGCTTCTGTTCTGAATATAACAAGAAGAAAGTGTTAGAAACTCGCTCAGGCAAGCCCAATCAGACTGCTGCGAACCTGTTCATATTCTACTTCTTTCTTCCTTATTAGGACAGACCGCGATCATTCCCGGTTATGCCCCAAATGTAACTACGAGTTCCTTCGATCACATGCACTGGCTGAACTTTGCCCTTGATGCCTTTCCGAATATCACGAAGATACCAATGGATGCATCTCTGAAAACCAGCAGTCTTCACACTCGACTCTAGGCTGTCCAGAGGGCCCACAATATCACGTTGAAACTAAAATTTCTCCCGTCATGGGTGAAGCCACCGACTTGATATGAGAAAGGGGGTGATGCTTTTCTTCTCCTCAGGAGTTTTGATCATATAATGTGGCTTTTTTGCTTTGTAGATGTTATTTTTGTCCATTTCCCATTCAGGTATGACAAGACGCCATTACTTTCACAGAAATTGCACCAGGTACAGATGTCCCCAATCCAGGGAGTACCCCTCTGTACTCGTGCAGTGGGCTCCTTGTGTAGGCCCAACACAACTAGAAAACACATGCGCAGTATTAAGCCCATGGTGAGCACGGACGCAAACCTCTGTTCCACCTTTTCAAGCACTAGTGAAAGCCTAGCTTAGCCAATAATACTACAGCTGCCAGAGTCAGCTACGAACAAAATGAAGCATAAAATGAGTTTCAAACTTCTAGGGCATGTTCACTCAGACACCTGATCAATAACAGCTTTTGCTGTATGAAAGGTTGTAACACTGCTTATTAATGCCCAGTCGTAAGTCAAAAGGGTGGTTACTTGGCAGTTAGTAGGTCGTGGTGACTGTAATAGCCCGAATTTGTGACTCGGTAAAAATGGTAAAAAAGGTTTTGAGGTTAGCGCCCGTCGTCATGTGCCTTGTTGTCATTGTCCTTAGTTCGTGCTTTAACAATAATCGTAAGTGGGGTTCCACTTATGAGGATGAAATTGCAAAGTGGTGATATTATTAAAAGCATCCACGTTAAGCTATGCTTGGAAATATGTGCTGCCACATATTTTCATTTGGCTACCCTCCGCAAAGGGCTCTGTGCGGAGAACTTCCAAAAAGGGCCAAACAAAATGTAAAGTTAAGAAAAAAGTGCTTAACAGAACTCAAAATGACAATGAACTTTAGGCAGAGTCATGCGATATTATTAGCACACTGCTATGCCCTTCATTGTGGGCTTGTATAGTATATGAGAAAAGTCACGAACACTCCAGCAAAAAATTTATCTCATGATTACTTCCCTGGAAAAGTAAGCACTAATGCTTCGTACTTTAGGCAGAGTCATGCGATATTATTAGCACACTGTTATGCCCTTCATTAGAGGTTAGTATATAAGAAAAGTTACGAACACTCCAGCAAAGAATTATCTCATGATTTGTTCCCTGGAAAAGTAAATGCTAAATCGTCGTTCTTAAAAAAGCGGTAACAAATTTTATCCGTAAGGAAAGAAGAAAAAGATATACCTTTGACAATGCGTTTTCTGCAGATAATCGTTTTCCTGAAACCACAAATGCATTCACCATAAGAATGAAGATACTACACCCTCGAATGAAAAATAAAGTCAGTAGAATAGATGTAGTTCGAATTATGCTACACGAGGTTATAGAACGTCAAGTTAATGTTGAGGAAGACGTTTGGGAAAATAAGTTTGCCACAGGTCAGCAATTACTTTTACGCTATTCTCCTTTCTATTACGACTTCTTTATGTTCATAGTACGATTTCAGCTATTTCATGAATGCACGAGCGTGTCGTCGTGTTCCATTTGTGATGGCGTCATCTCTATTTGTCCCTTTTGAGAACTAGAACTGTAGACAGGGGCCTCGCAGCAGCCGTAACTCTCAATGTTTTCTTGAGTGTCATCGACTTTGATGTTAAAGCTCAATATTTGACACTTCGCCCGAGACTACCACGAAGAAAAATGTGGGTGATCCCTCTCTTTAAAAATCGGTATAACACGTAGGTGAAACGGGCTGTCACAGAGGTAGTTGGGCGTTTATTGTGGGTTGTTTCATCTCATGGACAAAAAAGCAATGCTACATAAACAAATTGCAAAGTCACGCGAGGAACACCCAGCAGCCCATTAAGCACATACAAGCTGAGGGCGCACGAACAACTGTCACAGCTCGGCACTTAACGCACACTGCTAAATCAGTAAGAAAGGCGCATGTAACTAACGCAGAAGTATACACCTAAATGAGCGCAAACAACTGTCGCATTCTTACTTTGTATGTGAGCAGGGCGCTCCCTTCAAAAATGTGGCGGCGGCAGCGAGCGAAGTAACCTTCGTGCTCTCTTTAACCACTATAACTTCAAAGATAGCTTGCGGTGGAAGCACGAGAAAATCAAGCGCCTGCATCCCGAGATAAGCGCACGCGCGAGTGCATGGCTATGTCTGAGAACATCTGTACGAATTTGACCCCGCCATGTGGAGGATTGCACGCATCGCAGCTACTGGGGTGGCGCAGGGCTTAGACCTTCAGAGCGCTCACACCTAACGCCCAACCCTCGCGCCATCTGACTACTGGTGACGAAAATGCGCTGCAGTTTCTGGGCTCTGAGGAGCACCGGTGGTACGTGGTGTATATATAAAAGCTTGCCGTAAACAAGCAAAGCAACGTTCAGGCTGTGGCCAGCGTAGCGTACTGAGGAATTTGAGATCACCAAAGAACTTTTTTCTTCACATTTTTTTTAATTTAAAATTCACTCGATTGCAATTTGCAACATTGTATTTACGGTAAAAATACGTCCGTGGAACCGTGGTGGACCCGGAATAAAGCACTCTCGTGTTAAAAGAAGCAAACAAAGACGAAAAGTTTCGCGTGAAGTGTGAATCGCGGATTGTCGTTCAAATAAATGACGATGGATTAAGTTGGGATTTACATTGGTGGACGAATGTCTTAATAGCACAGCCAGAAAATATACGGGTTTTCGGGGATTACATTTTATCTACATCCTTCAGGCAACCCAGGAAAAATCCAGGCTATGTAAGGTGCCACCAGTGCCGTGTACCCGGATGCTTGGACATTGTAGCTAAACTGAACAAGGATGAATACAGTAACCGATGACTTTAAAAACGACTCATACAGGATGACATGAGTGCCCCGCCATGGTGGTCAAGTGGGTAATGTACTCGGCTGCTGACCCGCAGGTGGCGGGATTGAATCCAGGCTGCAGCGGCTGCATTTTCGATGGAAGCGGAAATTATGTAAGCCCGTGTGCTGAGATTTAGGTGCATGTTAGAGAACCCAAGATAGTCGAAATTTCTGGAGTCCTCCACTACGGCGTCACGCATAATCATATGGTGGTTTTGGGACGTTAAATTCCACATATTAATCATTCAGGATGACAGCAGCGAACGCAAGATTTTGATGTGCCAGGACTGACGAAGGTGGGAGATACGAGGGAATATCCTGGACATGGCTGGTACCTAACATGAAAAGCCGATCAACAACAATGACATTCAGAACAAGATCAGAATAAGTGAGAAGCAAGGGACCAAGAAATAATTGGTCCTTGGGGAGAGCTAAGATTATAAGCATATCGAGAACGCTGGATGGCCACCCGAGGAGGAGGAATAAATGAGGAAGGACAGGGAAGTTAGAACAAGAAGGGGGCACCCGGGTCCCCCTGAAATACTTAACACCAAAGAGGGGATGAAGGTTACCGAGAAAATGAAACTACCAAGAATATGGACCAGAATACACGTGAAATGAAAAGAGGTGGCAACGATGAGGATGACGCGTGTAGGGACATGCATTCCATAACCACTGCTCGTCCGGATACTGTCGGGTAATCTCGTGGCGGCTGCACTCAGTGACCCTGTGCGCTGCGTTAATATGACACGGTTGTCCGCCGCAATAAAACATGTCACGTACAGGCTACAAAAAAATTTTATTACACTTACATCAAGCTTAAAAAATCGCTTTAGTGCCATTTATACTGACAGCAAAATACATTAAAAGCACGACGGGATATTTGAGGCCAATGGAACCTTCAGCTTCATGAACCCCTCAAGTATAAACTGAAAACTTATGGCATAAATTGTGTGATATCGTATTAAACGCATAGTTTAACGAAATACTGAAAGCGGGCGAGACTGCCTCTCCGCAAGATTTATAGGTGCGGAACGAACTGTCGACTGCACTAGCAGGCCAGTAATGAGTCTGGTTTGTTATTTTCACTCACCTATCAGCTTTCTAGTGCCACTGAATGCATTTTTTTAGTTGGCGCTTTCCCGCAAAGCGCTTATCTGCAGCAAGGCGTCACCCACTTTCTTTTGCAGCAGCATTACAGCAACTACGGCGTGTCCAGAGCTACGTAACATTATACATATCAGACGATGCTGGAAGCTGCGATTGGTAACAGCGAAATAATGGATTGCTGTCGTGACTTATGCGCATAATAACACAAATCACACATTCAGCTAAAGCGGAACATTGTTTTTTTTTCATGTTCCTTGATTTGAAGAAAGCTTTCAAAGTATGTCCTCTTCGGAACCGTCATAATTCGCAAACTACGATCGTAAAGGAATTCTTGTAAAAAGGGAATTTCATTATTTAGTAGCCAATTTCAAAACACGCCTAGCGCGGAAACCATGTGTATGTGACGTATTGTGCTTAGTGTTGACCAATCCCACCTCTAGATGAATGCAGCGTGCTCTTTCTTCTACGAGGCGACAACGACGAGGGCACAGTTCGGTTTTCTTAGCTGCATATGAAGTACAGTGGTTCTGATAGTAAGCACATGCAGTAGTGAGGAACCATGATATTGATGCAGGGCACGTGAGCTACTTGAATCCTCTACGGCGTGCCGTACGTTAGCTACTATGTCAAACGGACATACTTGGACGCTCAGATGGGGGCTGCAGTCATCATTGAGTTTGTCACTGGTAAGTTTAAACGGGCTCTTACAACTGCATTCTGTGTCAGACGACATCGCTAAGCTTGCTTTTCGTGCAACAGAGGAAGCACATAGTCATGTTTGCACCAGACCAGCCACGCCAGCGTGTATCATATTCCGAGACTTCATCTCACAGTCAGCACGAAGAAGCTCGCTGTTTCGTAGAAGTGTGGCAGTTTGGGCTAGTTGGTATGGCATGACGATAGTTATAGCGCTAGAATGTAACAGACAAAGCTACATTTCTAGTTATTCGGGCTCTTTTTCGAGACTTTCACTTCATCATTCAGTCCTCATAACCCCCCTCGCAGTCTCCGTTTGCAGTGCGCGCACCTTCACCTTCTGCATTCGCACCAAGCACCTGCCTCTGAACGTTAAAGCCTTGTTTGGAGGTTACCACCCATCTATCGGCCATGGTATACGGGGTGTTGAAATTCTGTGGTCTGAATGGCACCGACAAGAGCGCACGTACCGTGAGGCCCTGTTTGTCCAGCTTCAACAAACAGATCTTTCACCGGAAGTGAAAAAAAAAAGATGGTGAAAGTACTGAGACCGAATCGAACCCACTGCAAACAGCTTGTGGTCGCGTGTGAGCTAACCAACTTGCGCAGACCGAATCGAACACGCTGCAAACAGCTTGTGGTCGCGTGAGCTAGCTGGATGGATGGATGCTATGAGCGTCCCCTTTATAACGGGGTGGTGACAAGTATGCCACCAGGCTCGACAAAAAAAAAACCTTTTTTTCTTTTTTTATGTTGGCCTAATGCCTCTACTTCGATAAATTCTATCTTAATGGAAAAAAAGGTAAATTTTCAGCTTAAGTTCTCTGCCATTTACGGCACACTGTCCATATTGTATTTTTCCAATATTTATTTTTGTCCTTTCTCTCTAATTTTCTGCCACCAATACTCTAACCGTCTCTTACTTATTTCAATCGCGGGTGTGTCGGCTTTCCATTGTTGTCCCTAAAACCCAAGGCTTCCTGTAGGCTCGTGCCCAAACGTACACCTGGGTGGATATCTCCACATTCAATCAGAACATGCTCCGCCGTTTCCTTATCTTTCCCGCAGCATGTGCATTGTTCTTCTTCTTTACTGAATCTTGCTTTATAACTACGCGTTCTAAGGCAACCCGATCTCGCTTCAAACAGTAAAGCGCTTCCCCTTGAATTATCGTAAAATGCCTCCCTCCTTATTTCATTTTTGCCCTTTCGGTAGTTACTCAAAGCCGGTTTTTTCTCCATAGCTGCCATCCAGTAAATCCTCTCCGCCTCCCTGACTTTTCCCTTAACGCTCTTTGTTGACATATGGCTCACAATACCAGCCGTATATTTACTAGTGAGTCTTCTAGTTCTTTTTCTCCACTGTGTCCACGCTCTTCCTATACAAATAACGGAACACCTTCTCTGCCCATCTACTCTCCTTCATATTTCTTAGCCTTTCTTCGAACCTTATTTTGCTCTGCGCTTCCCTCGCCTCAAAACCTGCCCACCCCATATCGCCCTTTACAGCCTCGTTTGTCGTCTTCCCGTGAGCACCCAACGCGAGGCGTCCCACAGTCCTTTGATTTACATCCATTCCCGATTGCACCTCTGCCCTCATGCACACCACTGAGTTCCCAAAAGTAAGCCCTGGAACCATTACACCCTTCCACAGACCTCGAAGCACCTCATACCTATTGTATCCCCACAACGCTCTGTGCTTCATTATTGCCGCATTCCTCTTTCCTTTTGCTGCCGAGGCTTTTTTTCCTGTACCTCCATGTATCTATCACTCTCATTTACCCATACTCCAAGGTACTTGTATTCACTTACCCTCGGTATTTCTTGGCCTTGTATGGACACCGTCTGATCACAGGGATCATTGAATACCATCAATCCACACTTCGTTACACTGAATCCTAGTCCAAGAGCTTCACCTTCCCTTCCGCATATATTCGCCAGCTGCTAGCTTTCTAGCTAGCTTTCTAGCGCAGTGCCCAACAGAATCCCGGCAATCGGGTGTGGTCTACTCTTGCAGTGGTGTCGTTCTCTCAGACTACGTTCACAACACCCTCGCCCTAGGTCCGAAGTTCACCGTCGACAGAGACGGGTCTGCACGCGAGCTTCTTTCAATGGTGCGTTCTGTTGATGACTGCGCCTCACCAGAGGATTCGGACAGATTCATCTCAGAAGGCGTCGACGTGCTCCTACGGGGTAAGCCTACCAGCACCAGCCTTCCGTTGCGGAAGACGGCCATGTTTCTGAGAGATAATGAACTTTGTGTCGTGCCCTCAGATAAGGAGGGTGGTTTCGCTGTTCTTCCTAATTGCTTGTACCTAGACAAGGCGGTCACAGCTATTGGCTCGGTTTTCAAATGTTGTACTGACATTCATTTTGATAAATTAACGCGCAAACCAAGTAAATGATAGAGTATGATAGAGTGAATGATAGAGTAAAACGCAAGCCAAGGAAATGTGTCCTAAAGTAGAGTTGAAACAGTTTGCACAGCATGTTAGTAAAAGCAAAAAAAAAATAGGCTCAGTACGTTTTTTCTTCTGCCAAAAACATAAAGTTGACATGCCCTTCCGAGTCATTGAGACAGAAAGTTGAACGTGGCAAAAGCAACTCGGCTTGTTTATTCAGACCCATCTAAAGTGCCTAACGACCTATGAGCCATTTCTAATCAAAACCTCGCAGGCATGGATAGAATTTTGAAACAGTCAAATAACTAATAAATTTTTTTTTTCAATTGACATAAAGAAATACTACTCACTGCCTCACGATGAGGTATTAGCATGTATAAGGGATAACATAGAGGTCATAGGGGAACTGAACTTTATTAAAACTGGCATCAGTGCACGATATTTCCTTGACCTTGTTTTGCTGTACCTTACCTTTACGTTCGTTCAATGGAATGATTCCATTTCTCTTTAAAAAAAAAGGTACATAGCACCTCTACTCAGTGATCTACAATTTGCAAAAATGGGCAATAAACTGCAGAAAAAATGACAGGGCACGCATGTCGTCAAAGTATTCAGATACGTGGATGACTTTTTGGTTCTTGTAAATTGTAACCTTCTATGTTCCACTCGATAGCGGCTCAAACGATAGGCGTGTTTGAAGATTGTTTAAAGCCTCTTGTGTTGACAGATGAAATGTCCGAGAATTACAACTTACGCTTCTTTTGAATTTAAGACTGTTTTTAGCACACAGCATATTTGTTGGTGTTATGAACCACCTGTGCAGAAACCTTTACTTCCTTTTTCTTGCGCTCACAGGAAATAAGTAGAAAAGGCATAGCACGGACCTGCCTTGAGCCTGCCTTGAACAGGTCCTGCGTTCACAACATCTCTGCGAGCTTCAAAGCTCAAGTGTCCCGGCTTATGGCTTCGGGTTTTCCTGAGGCGTTTATCGGTTCTGTTGCTAAGACTATCCTGCGGACCAATGGGGCAGATCAGAGGCAGGGACATGATCCGAGCAACATGAATATTGAGCGTGAAAGGATAGCCGTTGTTCCGTACAAACACCAGACATCACACAGGCTAAA
>NW_023613975.1:0-46753 GCF_013339725.1 Rhipicephalus microplus | reverse complement strand
ATTGTCACTGAGTCCATAGTTTTCTGTGAGAAACTCTACGACTCATAGAGTTAATACACAAACTCTACAGGAAAAGCTCCCAATAGCGCTCATGCTGGGATAATCTCGCGGTGCGCTGTCGAAACGGACCACTGTCCCCTAACCTGGTTAAATAACATGTCGCCTAAAAGTGGCCGGTTACTGAGGTGGAGCATGATACTCCAACAGCACAACTTTGACGTTCGCTACAAAAAAGGAAAGCTAAATGCTAATGCAGATGCATTGAGCCGTGCGTTTAGTTAGTACCTTCTCCATCTTTCGGTTGCTCGCTGGCGATTTGGGGCCAAATTTTGTCCTCAT
The DNA here is from genome assembly GCF_013339725.1 of Rhipicephalus microplus. Classification (NCBI taxonomy): domain Eukaryota; kingdom Metazoa; phylum Arthropoda; class Arachnida; order Ixodida; family Ixodidae; genus Rhipicephalus; species Rhipicephalus microplus. Next base: position 46,414 of record NW_023613975.1, on the reverse strand, counting down.
CATGGCCTTAGCTGAGCGCTCTCGTCCAGAATGAGCTCAAGGAGCCAACTTTATGTTCTATTCTATTTCGTTACGCTGTTGTACGTGTAAAAAATTGAGTTCAGTTCTCATTTTAAGAGTCTTGTGTCCCACATGTGCCTCTTGATGTAGAGGGAATGAAATTCCGATAGACACGTAGCTAGGTATATGTTGCACTATACTTTGTAGTAGAGGGAACGAAATTTCATAGACACGTAGCTCGGTATATGTTGCACTATACTTCTGTCGGGTGACCGAGGGTACTTGCTTGTGTCGTGTGTTGTCTGTTGTCGAACCGTTCTTGACAAGTTGCAGAACCATCGACAAGTGCTGAGACCAAAGATGGTCAGAAGAGACGAGCGAAGCTGGCCGACAAGTTGTGGCGACAAGCCAGTGGAGCTGGGATCCGTCCTCAAAAGGGGATGTGTCTGGAGCTGCATTCTCCCCATGGCCCTGGAGGCGAACCTGGCGAACGAGCGCGCCTGACATCCGAGCCACGTGGAAGCAGCTCATGTTTCCGGCGCATTGTCTGACAGCGGGGGTGCTGTTATGCCTGCGAGTCCACAGCGAACGTCCATGCCTCTGAAAAAGGCAATCTGTGTCAAGGCCAGCACGCGAGCCCGCCTGACGCGATGAACAACTCAACGGCGTCATCATGCGACGATGCCTTTCTGCCGCGCACGCACAGTGAGTCACCTCAGCCAGCGAGCCGGCACCTTCCTGTCTGGCGAGTCTGATGCAATGCGTGGCGACGTCATTCGTCCTTGGGTGCAGCCACGTGCAGCGCAGCGGCTCCAGATTCGATGAGAATAATGCGGCCCAGCGGCGACCCCATTGGAGGATTCTGACCTCACGACCAGCGGCGCTTCTGGTTGGACATTTGGTTACTCAAAGAATCTACCTGGTGCATATAAAAGAAGCCCTGCGGCGCATCACGAGCAGTAGACCTATGTGTTAGAGAGGAGAGCTCGGCTCTTGGGTCTCTAAGCTGTCGGCCCCAGTGCCGAATTTGTAACGCCTCTGTATATATGCTGTACATAAACCTTGTTTAACTCACCGTCGTCTCGTCCGCTCGTCTATCAGCTCTGCGCAGAAGCAGTCGCGAGCTGAGAAACCTACGCTACCAAACGGCTGGTAACCGTGTCGGCGGAAATCGGAGCAGTGGCGCCTTCGGGACGGGACCGTGTTGGCGTCGCCGTCTTTCATCACAAGGCTGAGGCGCTTTGTAAAGAAGCTGAGAATGACGCGTGCTGCAGAGTGAAAGAAGAGGCTGAAGCGCGTCGTAAAGAACTTGACAATGACCTGCGCGGTAAATCACAAGATGCCGAAATGTGTTGTACAGGACAGGATGCTGATGTGCATCGGAGAGAGCTAGACGCTGAGGCGCATCGCGAGACGTTAGAGGCCGAGGTCTAGCGCAAAGCTCAGGACCCTGATGTACGTCAAGGAGGGCTGGAGGCTGATGCCCGTCGCGTAGTGCTAGATGAGGAGGTGCATCAAAAAGCACAAGAGGCGGAGGCGCGTCGCCATGCGAAAGACGACAAAGTAAGTCGGAATTCAGTTGATGATGACGCGTGCCACAAATAACGAGAGGCCTAAACCTATCGCGAGACGCTAGAGGCTGAGGCCCATTGTAAAGAGCAAAACGTTGACACGTTAGAGGAAGAGATCGTACGAGAGAAGGGCCTGCGTAATCAGAATGCCTGAAGGAAGAGCATGTCGCGAGCGAGGCCTTGGCCGACCTGGAGGAAGTGCTAAAGGACGTGATTGCAACAAAGAAGGGACCGCGTAATCAAGAATGCCTGAAGGAAGAACAGGTCGATAGTGAGACTTTGGCTGGTCAGAAGAAAGCGCTTGAAGTTGAGGTGCGTTAGGAAGCGCTAAAGGATGAGATCGGGCCAGAGGAATGCCCGTGTTTTCAGGAATGAATGAAGGTAGAGCATGTCGAGAACGAGGCCTCGGGTGGTCTGGAGGTAGGGATCATATGGGAAGATAGTCCTTGCATGGATGAGGTTACATGATGCGGTGTAACAGGTTTGAGAAGAATAGCTGTAGAAGTTAAATGCTGATGATAACATCGAAGTTTATTAATCATTAGGAGAAACAACTGGAAAGCGTAAAAGCCAAAGAAATGTGTTTTATAGTTATTTGAAGGTTCGATGCAATATCTTATGAAATTACTGTCATGAATGAAAATTTGAAGGAGTAAGATATTAGCATTAGACCAAATGATTTGGGGAAATGATTAAATTTGGCATTGAACGGGGGAGTTTTCGTTACAGCCTTTTAGTGCAAGGTTTTAGCATAAAACCATTGCAAAATTTGTAATGTGCTTGTGATGGGCATTGCACGTAAGGTTCTTTTTTTATGTGTGGGTGTCGTACACTGGGTGTTACAACTTAGCGAGAGTGTTCTGGAGATTAGTGAAGCCTGAAAGTTTTCGTTGGCTTTCTTGATTGTTCACTTCCCTGCTTAAGTAAAATTATTTTATTCTCTTGCAGTTATTTTTTTTGCAACACTAAAAATTGAGGTCTGTTTTGACATGTTGCAATGAGGTACGGACTTCTCCTCGTTGAAGTTAAGTGCAGGAACTTAATGATCAGGTTTTGTAGTTTTAAGTCTGGTTTGGCATTATAAGGGGTGTGCTGAAGGTGCTTTCAGCGTTAGGTGTGGTTTGACAATGGTTGTCTTGTCGAGTGCGTCGTATCCATTATTTATCCACTATTCTTTAATATCTAACTCTCTGGTTAGTGGGACGAAGGCAGAGGGACGGGGAGCAAAGCTCACTCTTGAAATCGTGAGCCCTAAAAATTTTCTCATTCTTGCCGCATTGTGCCCACGTCGAAGTGAATTCTTCACAAGTCGTGCTGCAGACTAATTTTATGGTGCGGCCATTGAATGCATTATAAACGGTGGCTGTGTAAAGGGTTTAATTGGACTAATTAGTATTTCATCATAGTACGTCTTAGTAGAAGAACTTCTGGACGAGAGACAAAATGAAGGTGACACATTCAAGCACCGAACTTCCAACTGCATCTTTATTACTGTGGCGCATGCAATAGTGACAGCTCGTTTTTTTAGAGCTGTGGAGGTGCAAAATTTTGGGTGCAAAGCAAATTCGAACAATAAAGTTTGAGTGTGAATTGAATAGAATAATTTTCATATATTTCTTAAACATTTTTAAATAGTTCGAAGCGAACTAAAAGGAAAAGGTTGCAGAGGATTCCTAACTATATTCTAAATTATATACTAAAACATTTTAGCTCTGAAACGGTGCAACGTGTGCCACCATTTCCGGCTCATACAATGACAATTGTTCTATCTTGAAATTTCCCTTTTCAGCTGGGTCTTTCATTCAGAAACAAGCGTACGAAAAATCAAAGATTTGTTTCAAAGTCTCCCATTGGCTGCATCTGTTGTGTTGATCCAGCATGCCTCGTTATTGGTTCGATGCTCGCTCTGGGACAGTGCCATTGGCTGCTTGCTCATTGCAAGGTTACAGCTGTCAACGATCACCCTACTTGAACTTCACGGCACGTTCGCACTTGTTCTGTGTTCATGGGTCGACAATCACCACGAAGCAAAACTGCGATTCGGCCTAGTTGGAACATATTCATCTTGAAATTTTTGCGCAGCACACAGGGACACAGAAAGGAAGACAAACGAGTGCAATCTAACAACTGGTTTATTTTTCGACACTTTATACCCCTCGGATCTGCGCTCTCTGGTCAGAAAAAAAACCAAATGCACTGCGTATATATCACAATTAACGATAACAAGTTCATTGATTAACAGACATGACCGAAATTTTTTTCTCTGGTAAGGCTACCGAAGGGTGGCTAACACACTTGTCTTTCTGCTTGTCTATAAGATAAGCCTCCATTATCTCTCTTGACGTCTTGTTTCGATTCCTTTATACCAAGATAGTGTCGCGAAAACACGGAGAGCACGCGCACTCATTGCAATGCATTGCCAAATGGGTGTTTGAGCGACCTTTCAGACTTGACATACGCTCCCTTAGCCTCGTGTTAATGCATCTTCCAGTCTGCCCTATATATACACAACCACACGACAAAGGTATGCAATACACCACAGTGTGTGCACATTCAACAAACTTGAGCTCATGTTTTATGCTGCATTTCTTATGTACGCTGGTCACTCTGTCACATTTCTGGTTGACCAATGCGCATACTCCTCCTATTTTGTTTTTGGCCAAAAACACCACCTTTACATTATACTTTCTGGCCACCTTTTTTAGTCTATGCGAAAGCCTATGTACATAAGGGATCACTACCACCTTGGAGCTAGAGCTAATCATCCACCTGTTTCCAAACATGGCGACATGGCGCCGTTTCAACGTGAAAATTTTTCGCGAGTGGTGTAGACAGGCCAACATTTTAACTGAGGCCCTGTGGAATGACATGTGCGGGGCTTGTCCAGGAAAAAAAGAGATCCGCCGAAGGGCAGCCTTCTACTCCTGGGTGATGCAGGGGTGGAAGAACGTCAACGAAAGGTCCTGAGGTTGGGACCAATGTCCAGTGTGGAGCCAAGACTTGACCTTGTGGACAGGCTATCCCTCACAAGGGACATTGCGTGGCAAGTACCCGAGAAAGAAAAGGACAGATCTATAGTGGAATGTGTTGACCTTGTGGCCAAAGCTTCGGTAAGCAACAGGATTTGCCTTAATGTTGCCCGGGCTGCTAGTTACCTGGTTGAGAACAATTTAAGAGTTGTTCAAGCGGACAAAAAAGGTTTTTCGGTTGTCCTACTGGAGACTGTGTACGTAGAAAAAGCCTCTGCGGCGATGCAAAAGTGCTTTAAAGAATGTCTAGTGAATGTAGAAAGCGTGAAAAAGAAGGCTGTCAAGTTACTAAGGAAATGTGACCTAGAAAAACTTGCTTCTGATGTTGGGATATCAAAGGCAATGGAATTGAAGGTACTTTTCACAGAAAAAGCCCATAAGCAGGAGGTTCCTTTTAGGCCTTTTGTTTCCGAAAAAGGGGCGTGGCAAAGCCTAGTCGCGGCGTATCTGCAAAAAATGTTGAAATCCTTTGAAGTACTTGACCCTTTTTTGCTGGCTAATTCTGAGGGCCTCACAGGTTTTCTAACATCAGATAAGAAAAGAAACAGTTGGGGTATCAGCATAGATGCCCAAGACTCATATTACTCGTTGCCGCATGCGCCTTTAATGCAGTGTGTCTAAGAGTGCATAACAGAAAATCACCATGAAGTGACATTGCACAACACGTGCGGTATGCCCGTCGAATCTTTCCTTGAGCTTCTGCGCTTACATTTAAAGAACACTCACGTTGGATTCGGGGATAAAACGCTCATCCTGGTGAAGGAGTATGCATCGAGTCAAAGGTAGCAACCGTCCTTAGCGACATATTCATGGGCAGCATAGATAGAGACATGGCATTTTGCCTACAATGTGTAGTCTACAAAGTCTTCAGGTATGTTGATGACTACATGGTTTTGGGGTGCAAGGTGCGCAAAGAGGACTTCAGAGTAGCGGTACTAAATACTTTTAATTCTCTAAGAAAAAGATTAACATTTACTTCAGATGTACCGGTTGAAAATAAGCTACAGTATTTGGATCTGAAGCTAGATTTTTGGGGAGACGATCTGTGTTGGACCTTTTCGCCTAGGGTCGGAAAGTCGCTCATGAGTTTTTCTTCAAATTATTCTAAGTTGGTCAAGAATGGACGTATCACAAATTTTTTTCAGCCTGCATTGTTCAAATCTTGTTTCCACCCTGGTCATACAGTTCATGAACAGGCTTCTAGGCTCCAGGACGCGGGAAACCCGTTCTCTGTGATGTTGGCTGTAGGCATCAGGCTAATAAAGAAGCTCAAACAGGGTACGGTGCCATGTTTGGAAACAGGTGGGATGACTGGCTCTAGCTCCAAGGTGGTAGCGATCCCTTATGTGCATAGGCTTTCGCATAAAATAAAAAAGGTGGTCGGAAAGTAAGATGTGAAGGTGGTTTGTTTTCGGCCAAAAACAAAATAGGAGGAGTGTGCGCGTTGGTCAACCAGAAATGTGACTGAGTTACCTGCATACATAATGAATGCAGCATAAAACATAAGCTCAAGATTGTTGAACGTGTACACAATGTGGTGTATTGCATACCTTTGTCGTGTGGTTGTGTATATTGCCACGTTCCATTTCCCAAGTTTTTGTTATCGTCCCAAAACACCACACGATTCTCAGTGCAAACCGCGCCTGCAGTTTTCGAGAAGGTTCCGGACTGTAGTACATCATTTCGATAAGATCACGCCCACTGTGCGAACGGTACAGATTGTTCTGGAACCTACGCCACCGCCAGCGATAACGCTAGAACATTCGACGGCAAGAGTATAAATGCCGACGTGCTTCGCCACTTGTCAATTGTTGATCGAAGGCCGACGCTCCGTTCGCCGCTATCAGTCCGAGACTCTTATCTGTGCGAGACTGCTGCTGTAATTGGACTTTCAGTTTACCGGGCACAGGTTCGCCCAAATAAACAGTTAAATCACAACACGAAGTCTCCTGTCTTCGGCCACGTCACGACCCCGTGACATCTGGTGGAGGTGCTGCTTCGTTCATGTACCGGACGCCCCCGTCAAGCCGTGATCCCAACCCACGTCGCGGAGAAGACCCCGACGCCAACCAGGAGCAGCGAAAGAGCCGCCGACAGCAAGGGCTACCACCGGAGTACGGGCTTCTACAAGACAAGGCACGGAAGACCAAGGCCATGACCGCGACTGCAGCGACAATGACAACCGCAGCGTCCCAGCCCACGATGGTCATGCATCAACCCAGGGAACCACCAATTTTCCATGGGTCATCGTTCGAAGACCCGGAGTCCTGGCTAGAAACATACGACCGTGTGGCCTCCCTCAACCACTGGGACCATGACGAAAAGCTGCGTCATGTGTTCTTCTATTTGGAAGACACCGCAAGGACCTGGCTCGAAAATCGGGAGTCCACGCTCCGAACGTGGGATGTTTTCTGCGGCGCATTCCTGCAAACGTTCGCGAGCGTCGCTTGCAAAGAGAGGGCCGCTGCTTTATTAGAGACCCGGGTTCAGCTACCAAATGAAAATGTCGCCATTTTCACAGAAGAAATGACCCGACTATTCCGTCACGCTGACCCAGACATGCCTGAGGAGAAAAAATTCGTTTCCTCATGCGAGGGGTCAAACAGGAGCTCTTCACGGGACTGATGAGAAACCCACCGAAAACCACCCAAGAATTTGTAGCCGAAGCGACCACTATCGGAAAGACCCTGGATATGCGCACTAGACAGTATAATCGTCGCCTGACCGCAGACTGCGCTGCTGCTCCAGAAAGTAACTCCGGAGACCTGCGTGAAACGATCCGAGCGATCGTGCGGAAAGAGCTGCGCAAGCTGTTGCCTTCGGCGCAGCCTCAAGTGGATTCCATCGCCGACATTGTGCAAGAAGAAGTTCGGCAATCGCTTCAAATTCCCCACGCACCGCTGCCCGAGCTGGAAGCTATGAGCTACGCCGCTGCACTGCGCCACAACGCTCCTCCCCGTCCACGCCAAAACGCCGCCCCATCGCACTTCCGTCGACAGACGCCACCACCACCACCACCCCCACCGACGTCATACCGTTCTCCAGCGGCCCAGCGCAGTGCACCGAGGAAGACTGACGTCTGGCGTACCCCTGATCATCGCCCACTCTGCTACCACTGCGGCGAGGCCGGACACACTTACCGCCGTTGCCAGTACCGACAGATGGGACTGCGTGGCTTCGCCGTCAATGCACCGCGTCCACAGCCAGGAGAACGACCACGTGACATCGCCGACTACCTGACAGGAACTCGGTGGGCACCACGAAGCCCTTCGCGTTCGCCGTCGCCCAGCCGCCGCACGTCAGCGCACCACCGGCAGTACTCTGGCCCAACGCGGGGCCGGTCTCCTAGCCCGTATCCGGGAAACGAAGGGCAGCAACCGGTGGAGGTGCGGTTGCTGTGCGACGAACTACCGAATATCCTCCGACGACGACGACGCCACGACGGAGCTTTCCGAACACAACGCCAACCAGGCAAAGCCCTGACGGCGAAAGCTCACTTACCGAAGGTGGCCTGACGACGCAACATGAAAGCAGCGGAACAAGCCGACGCAGCCGTGACCCGACGCCACGCCTTAACTGTAATGCAAGACGGCGAACTAGCGACCTCGACGTTCTTATCGACGGCCACAGTGTGACCGCTCTCGTCGATACTGGAGCCGACTATTCTGTCATCAGAGGGTCGTTCGCCGCGAAGTTAAAGAAAATTAGGACAGCTTGGAAAGGCCCTGAAATCCGCACAGCCGGAGGTCATCTCGTAACGCCTGCAGTAATCTGCACAGCGAGAGTCACCATACGGCCGTATTTATCCTACAGACTTCGTAGTCCTACAGCGTTGCTCGAGAGATGTCATCCTTGGCATAGACTTCTTATGCCTCCATGGTGCTGTCATCAACCTAAAGACAATGTCGATAACGCTATCCACAGAAAAGCACTACTACCGCGCACGCCGTCAGGACACCATGCCTTGAATGTGCTGGAAGAACACGTCACCATTCCGCCTCGCTCAAGTGTCATTATTTCAGTCGGCGCTCTTAAATCACCTGACTTGGAAGGCGTCGTTGAAGGCAGTCAGCATCTGTTGGTCACCGAAATATTTCGTCGCAAGAAGAATCGCAGAGCTGCGGGGAGGCAAAGCAACGGTTATGCGCACGAATTTCAGCAATGAGTACAAACATGTGAACAAAGGAACAACAGTCGCATACATCGAAGAAATTCTCGAAGCCACCAGTGCTTTCGCCCTCGCCGATTCTGCGGAACCTGCTCAGAGGAACCAAGCCCCTCCCATAGCTTTCGACGTCAATCCCAGACTTCCGAACGATAAGCAAGAACAGCTCAAGGCCCTGCTCCTGCAATACGAAAATTGCTTTTCGTCGTCATCGAAAATTCGGCAGACCCCGATCACGAAACATCGCATCATAACCGAAGAAAATGCCAGACCACTCCGTCAGAGTCCGTACAGGGTTTCGACGCAGGAACGTGAGGCCATAAAGAGACAAGTTGATGAAATGCTGCGGGATGACATTATCCAGCCGTCCAAGAGTTCATGGGCATCCCCCGTGGTGTTAGTGAAGAAAAAGGATGGGACCCTACGTTTTTTGTCGATTATCGCCGCTGAACAAAATCACAAGAAAGGACGTGTATCCTCTTCCACGAATAGACGACGCACTTGATCGGCTCCATAACGCCAAGTACTTTTCGTCAATGGACCTCAAGACTGGCTATTGGCAAATCGAAGTCGACAAAAGAGACCGAGAGAAGACGGCGTTTATAACACCGGACGGCCTCTTCGAGTTTAAGGTGATGCCCTTCGGCTTTTCCTCAGCGCCTGCAACTTTTCAACGCGTTATGGATACAGTACTGGCAGGATTGAAGTGGCAGACTTGCCTTGTGTACTTGGACGACGTCGTCGTGTTTTCCTCGAGTTTCGACGAGCATCTTCGGCGCCTTGAAGCTGTACTTCAAGCCATCAAGACTTCCGGACTCACACTGAAGCCAGAAAAGTGCAGATTTGCGTATGAGGAGCTCTTGTTTCTGGGGCACGTTATCAGCAAGTCTGGAGTTTGTCCCAATCTACGGAAAACAGCCGCCATAGCCGACTTCCCGCCGCCCACTGATAAGAAAGCCGTGCGCCGATTTCTGGGCCTGTGCGCCTATTATAGGCAGTTCGTGAAAAACTTCGCCCGAATCGCGATCCTCTCACTAACCTTACCAAGGCCGACGTGGAGTTCAAGTGGAAAACACCACAGGAACACGCTTTCCAGGAGCTTAAACATCGCCTCCAGACGCCTCCGTTACTTGCCCATTTCGACGAATTCGCTGAGACAGAAATACATACTGACGCAAGCAGCGTAGTTCTTGGCGCCGTTCTTGTGCAGAGGGCTGACGGACTTGAAAGGGTTATTAGTTACGCCAGCCGATCGCTATCCAAAGCAGAAGCAAATTATTCCACAACAGAAAAGGAGTGCCTCGCCATCATCTGGGCTACGTCGAAATTTCGCCCCTACCTATACGGCAGGCCCTTCAAAGTTGTGAGCGACCACCACGCCTTGTGTTGGCTAGCCACCTTGAGGGACCCTTCAGGTCGCCTCGCACGATTGAGCCTGAGACTTCAAGAATATGACATTACTGTCATTTACAAGACCGGCAAAAAACACTCCGACGCCGACTGTCTCTCTCGTGCGCCTGTCGACCAACCGCTACCCGACGACCCGGATGACGACTACTTCTTGGGAACGATAACTACCGACGACTTCGCTGAACGACAGCGGGCCGACCCGGAACTTAAGGCCCTAATAGAATACCTCGAAAGCAGGACCGCCGAAGTCCCGAAAGTATTCAAGCGCGCACTTGCGTCGTTCTTTCTACGAAACGGTCTTCTACAAAAGAAAAACTTTTCACCGCTTCGAGCTAAGTACCTCCTTGTGGTGCCTTCAGCTCTGCGACCAGAACTCCTGCAGGCCCTGCACGACGATCCGACGGCAGGGCACCTCGGTGTTTCTCGCACACTCGCGAGGATACAAAAGATACTACTGGCCACGTCTTACCACCGACGTCACTCGTTATGTGAGGACATGCCGGGACTGTCAGCGACGCAAGCCACCGCCGACAAGGCCAGCGGGACTTCTGCAGCCAATTGATCCACCTTGCTGACCTTTCCAGCAGATTGGTATGGACCTACTGGGGCCGTTCCCGACGTCGGCTTTCGGAAACAAGTGGATCGTGGTAGCTACCGACTACCTCACCCGCTACGCCGAGACAAAAGCCCTGCCAAAAGGCAGTGCATGCGAGGTAGCTAAGTTCTTCGTCGAAAATATCGTCCTACGTCACGGCGCCCCGGAGGTCCTTATCACCGACAGAGGAACGGCATTCACTGCCGACTTAACTCAAGTGATCTTGGCATACAGCCGAACAAACCACCGCCGGACGACAGCGTACCACCCCAGACCAACGGCCTCACCGAGCGGTTTAACAAGACGATCGCCGACATGCTGTCAATGTACGTCGATGTCGAACACAAACGTGGGACGCCATCCTTCCGTATGTGACCTTCGCATACAACACGGCGGTGCAGGAGACGACGCAGATATCTCCATACAAATTGGTCTACGGAAGGAGCCCGGCAACGACGCTCGATGCCATGTTACCCAACGTAACCGACGAAGAAAACCTCGATGTGAGCGAGTACCTTCAACGCGCCGAAGAAGCCCGACAACTTGCGCGTCTCCGCATTTAGAATCAACAGACGACCGACAGCCACCATTACAACCTTCGACGACGCTTCGTGGAATACCAGCCCGGTGCACGTGTTGTGTGTGGACGCCGATACGCCGACGTGGACTAAGCGAAAAGCTTTTGCGACGGTACTTCGGACCATACAGGGTGGTTCGACGTCTCGGCCCACTTGATTACGAGGTTGTCCCCGACGGCATCACGAACTCTCAACGACGCCGATCGCGACCTGAAGTCGTCCATGTCGCGCGCCTCAAGCCGTTTCATGCGCGTTAACAAACTGAAACAGTGTTTTTTTGTATTATGTTGTATCGTAATTTATTCATTGTACTTTCTTGCATTATTATTGTACCTTCATCTTTAGTTGCCCCGCCGCGGTGGTCTAGTGGCTAAGGTACTCGGCTGCTGACCCGCAGGGCGCGGGTTCGAATCCCGGCTGCGGCGGCTGCATTTCCGATAGAGGCGGAAATGTTGTAGGCCCGTGTGCTCAAATTTGGGTGCACGTTAAAGAACCCCAGGTGGTCTGAATTTCCGGAGCCCTCCACTACGGCGTCTCTCATAATCATATGGTGGTTTTGGGACGTTAAACCCCACGAATCAATCGGGACGATGCCTTTTTTCAGAGGGGGGCAATGCCACGTTCCATTTCCCAAGTTTTTGTTATCGTCCCAAAACACCACACGATTCTCAGCGCAAACCGCGCCTGCAGTTTTCGAGAAGGTTCCGGACTGTAGTACACATTTCGATAAGATCACGCCCACTGTGCGAACGGTACAGATTGTTCTGGAACCTACGCCACCGCCGGCGATAACGCTAGAACATTCGACGGCAAGAGTATAAATGCCGACGTGCTTCGCCACTTGTCAGTTGTTGATCGAAGGCCGACGCTCCGTTCGCCGCTATCAGTCCGAGACTGTTATCTGTGCGAGACTGCTGCTGTAATTGGACTTTCCGTTTACCGGGCACAGGTTCGCCCAAATAAACAGTTAAATCCCAACACGAAGTCTCCTGTCTTCGGCCACGTCACGACTCCGTGACAATATATAGGACAGACTGGCAGGTGCATTAACACGAGGCTAAGGGAGCATATGTCAAGTCTGAAAGCTCCCTCATACAAGTTGAGGCACATCCTTCTGGTTTGACGTGTTTTGCATAATTTTGGCGTCTATTATTTCGTTTTGATTTAAACTGTATCAACAATGTCGCATTGCACTAAACAGATGTAATTTTGTTTGAAGTGTCTCTGATATGTTCCAGGAAGCCCAGCCTCTACCATTCTGGTAAATTGTTCAAAAAAAATTGCACAGAATTGGTTTGGGCTGCTTCAGCGGGTTCCGACCCGCTCGTATGGCATTGGGGATGGTTTCGCGTGGCCTTTCTTGGCATCGGGACTGCGCAGTGTAATCACAGCATTCGTGAGGGCCAGTGTTTTTGAGGTCTCTAAGGGATACGTTTCTCGTGCTTTTTAAAACGTACAATAGTAAAGATTCAATAGATCTCTTTGCTGCCTTGGTCTGGCGCTATGAGAGACGTTCAGAGGGTGCTTGCTTCCGCGAAAGTGGTTTGGCTTTGCGTTCAACTCCGGTCGTTCCAGTGATTCCCTGCAGGGCTCTGAAGATCACCACGGAGTGGCTACAGTATCGACGGGTCAACCCAGCATCCCTCCTTCCGAGCCGCGCTGACGGCTCAAAACTCCGGATGCATTGTCTGGCGGCGGGGGTGCTGTTGTGCCACAGACATGTTCCTCGTTCGGGAGCACGCCTCACAAGATCGAGCCCTGTTTTGACGAACTGTCTCCCCCCCCTCCCAGCGCCGCCTTCTGTGGCAGGAGAACCGTGCAGTCGGGGATAACGTCGTTTCCTCCGCCCGAACCACTTTGCAGTTCCGGGTATGGCTACGTCTCCCCCTCCGAGCCCGAGAACTGGTCTGAGAGAATGGACCAAAGACACTATTTAAGGCCAAGCCGGCCCCATGTTAGGAGATTTGGCCCCGCCGACGTTGTCGTGCTGGCCGGCTTTGTACAAACGACAACCTGCTACAGTAAACGCTCCTTTTGTTGCTGTTTTCCAAACGGATTGCCTCCCTGTTTCACCTTCGGGCTAAGGCTTCATCGAAGTCCGCTCGACGGCACGCCGCTCTTCGCCACCGCTACCATCGCGACATAGCAAATTCATAACAATACCAAGTCACTGATGAGTTCCGTAAAGTTGAAAGTTGTGCGAGCAGGTGACAGTTAAGTATTATTATTTTTTCATGTATTGTTTCGTGTTCCTTTTGTGCCTTTTCTCGGTGTGCTGCTTCACACATAAAAATGCTGATTTGGCGAATCAGCCCTGCAATAGTTGAAGGCCCATATGATGCTGAAGTTTTTCTTGTCCTGAGCTCTTTACTTGCAAGACAACAGGATTCTGAGCTCAGCACTATAAGCTGTGGCTAGTAATGACTAAAAAAAATCCCTGCCTAGTATGGTCTCCGATTAATTTTGGGGGTACACCTTCAGTCGGCACTTGTGGGCCCATTTGTTCATACATTTAGTTGATGAATTTTATTGTCATAAGCAAAATGTAAACTACAAAAGTAACTGGTACAACCTTTATTCAGTCCGATCAATTCCAACCTATATTCTTTTGGCCTAATGGCTTCGGCAGAGCTCTGAACGATGAAATTTGTTTTTGGGTTTTGTCGAGAAACGTGCACACTCATGGCATAGGATAATGAAAAATGTCTTATCCTACAGACACATGTGCCAACTTACTAATCAAGACACTGGCCTGGTCAATGCAAACACAGGAACCATGGTACACAGCATGATCATTGGCTTGATGTCACTCCAGGGAGTCATGGGCAGGAAATATAAAGTAAACACGATGCTACATCAAATTTCATAGAACGTTTCACAATTATCACTCTATAAACAGAAATACTAAGGAGAAGACAAAGCCATGAAGCCTGTGAAATATATATTTTATATGTGATGGTGTTTTTGAGTGATGTATTAGTTCCTTCTTAGCACAGTTTACTTTAGGATAGCTTTTTCATATCATTGCTGCAGCATGGTTGAAGTGTACTACAGTTAAAACTTTATATAATGACATTTTAGTTTACAAAGCTTCTAATCTAATGAAGCGATTTCCATTCTACAGCAGGTACCAATCGGCTTTAATGACGTCGTCGACCCGAATGAACGAATCTAACTTGGTACAAAACGTGGCTTGATGAAGTTCTTCCTGAAATAGACGAGGGAAAAGGCATTGATTGCTTCCTAATTCGGACACAACAAGTTTTTTCTCGAATGTGCACTCTAAAGGTATATTGTGTAAAACATCTAGGTGCCCTAGTAACGACCCTAGTAGTATTACTTTGACGAGGCTGCACGTCACGCCCATGTATGGAACAAGTGGCTCGGCCGTTGGTAATGCTCTTACTTATCATATGATGCTAGGAATGGTGGTCTTTTATTGTCCATGTAAGTGCTGCTATAGCATACCTGCCAACTCTTCTGATTTTCCCGTAAAAAGTACGAATTTAGATCATGCGTACGATTTTATGAATCTTGCCTGAAATATACAAAAAATATTTCATTTTCGATAAAAAAATAAATTAGTAAAATAGCGTGTCCTCCGCAAGTGGCTACGGCGCATTGCCGTAGCTGGTTGCGGTGTTGTGCTATATTCCACCACCAATAAAGAACTATTTGTATTGGTGTTATCATCACATACTTGCGAAGTCTTCTGCATTGTCCAGGAGACTGCCGGATTGTGACCGTTTCTTCCGTGTGTAGGGTTGCCATTAAAATCTCCCAAAAATCCAAACGTGTGTGTGTGATCTGGCCACATTGACCAAAATACAGGCCAGTCCGTTCCAGGCTTTTTGCGAGCCCACCGCATTATAAACGAATTTGAGAGGCATTCATCTAAACTTACAGTAGAGTCTCATTGATGCGAAACCTCGACAGATACGAATTCGTGAAATTCCCCAGCCGAATTCATGTGTCCATTGGGCCAAAATTCAAATGTTCCGAACACTTTGCCTAATCACGGCGTGGGATATGAACTTTAGTAGCGAAACGGTCAAATGAAGGGTGATCGAGAGCAGCGTGCTCAAAGCTTCGGGAGTACGCGTGCGACCAGCACATGCACTGTCTTGTACAGTGCTTGTGGTTGTTGTTGCCACAACTGCTGTGGACGAAACCACAGTCGTTCAACACGATCATGTATAGTGACGACATTACTGTCATAACTGGTATAGTGTGCTCGCAGCCAACGTTCGACCAGTCAAAGCAACGTTGCTTTCTGGAAACTCTGTAGAGAAAACCGCGGCAGTTGCGACCATAGATAGCATAAAATGACTTTGTTTTGAAGGCACGTGGATTGAAAAAAAAAAACCTACTGTTTCCCGCAAACCATTGCGCACAATACCGCGGTCGCAGCGATGCAATAGTGATCTATGAGCTCCGAGTGCATGTTGCTGATGCAGCGGTAGGATGAAAGGCGGTAAAGATGTAAAAAAAAAGTCTAGAAGCGTTTTGCGGTTCATTTCCAAAGGATCTAGTACTGGCGAGCAAAGCCAAAGCTTTGACTCGCGCTTTCGCGGCAGCCAACTGCGCAGTCTCGTTCGTTGACGTGTGTCCCAGGAAGACATACGTGAGTTGTTTTGACGGAAATATATTTTGCTAGTTGTTTTGATGACGCGAAATTTTCGGCTGGGAGCATTTGTGCTCCCCTTTTTAGACTTTCACCTTAGTGTAAAACCCTACCCTCGCGTGTTGGGCCACTCCAAGCCAATATGAGACCGCAGCGCCAATGTTTGCGCTTTCGTTTGCCCCCCCCCCTCCTCATTGCTTTTCGCGATGTTTTTTGTTTGTTTTTCGTTTTTTTCTTTTGGGGCCGAAAATGGGGGAAATAATTCAGCGGGCCGATTTGACTTATGGCGGCAAAACGTGACTATGCTTGTCGCTAAAGGCAAATCTATCACAGCTAGAAATTTTCAAAAAAGTTGGAAGCACTGACATGAGCGCGAAATCCTGACGAGTGCTGAGTGTAGGAAGTAAAAAATCTTGTTTTATTCGTGAGATGCTCAATATGTTAGTATAGTTAGGAGAGATAAACCTAGCGGCCCTATTTCGTACTGATTATAACAAAGTGATTAAGTTGTCATGATGGGGTAACCATATTGGAGAGTCGTATTCAAGCTGTGGGCGAACAAATGTCTGAAAAGCTAGCTTGTGGATGTTGGAGGGAGAATTTCGCGGGGTTCGACGTAGGTACCCCAGTGATTTCGAAGCGTTAGCACATATGGTTGTGACGTGAAGGTTCCATGAAAGGCTTGACGTGAGATGAATTCCTAAGTACTTGTATGTAGTGGCAGAAGAAATTGGGTTAGGATTTCTATGATAAGGAAAATTAGAAACTGAGTGTTTTCTGGTAAAACAGATTACCTTGCATTTAGATGAAATGAGGGCCATTAAAGGCCAACTGCGGCGATTTTTCAAGGTCAGTGAATCTCAATGAAATTCACTGGGTACGTTCATTTGCACGTTTGCGCGAATCATGCCAAATAGCAGGCTTGAGAGTTTCACACATTCTTTTCAAGGGATTTTTATGGCTTGCCTTGAAAGGCTCACCTCGCTTGCCAAAATTAAAAGCAAGATTGTGTATGTGACATTGCGTTTTGCCTGGTGGAAGCGACGAACTGATGTGCCACTGCAGAGTCTGCTTGTCTGGATGGATTGTGTGGGTTCGGCTGGCGCTTCCATGGTTGAGCGTGCGATTTCTTTTTCCGTGTTGGTGGGCGTGCGATAGGTGCTAAGTGGTGTTGCATTGCGAGCCACACACGATTCGCCATATATTCACCTCAACAGCGTAAGCGTTTCAGCCAATCGCTGCCGATGGTGTGGACAGGTAGATAGAGCCATCTGGGGGGCATTATGTGCAATCAGGCAGGTTCCGGCAGCGACAGGCAAATATTTTCGTCACACGTATAAGAGCACTCGGTTGGGTTTGGGTTTCGGTATTGCGGTTTTTCGGTAATTAGAAATTATTTTTGAGTTTTTTTTAGCATTGCAGTTATCGGGCACGTGAAAAGAGTGTCTCAAGAACATAAAAGCCCCATTATCCTGACATGAGCGAAAAATAACCGGAGTTAGCCTTTAACCTTGTTTTACACCATTGGGAAATAAGCTGAGGATCATTCTGTATAATATGATAGTCATCGGGTCTGATTAGAGGGCAGTATAAAATGTAATCATCTGTGAACGATTGTATACGAGAAGCTAGATTATTAGGGAGGTCATTGATATCTATTAGGAATAGTAGCGGCCCAAGAACTCTACCTTGTGGCACGCTGGAGGTAACATAGTATAAGGTAGACAGGAGATAGTTAACTATTATGAACTACTGGCTATTTGAAAGAAAATTCCGAAGCCATGTTAGAGACTGCGAATCCAATTTAAGAGCAGATAACTTCAAAATCAGGCGGCAGTGGGCTACATGGTCAAATGCCTTTAAAAAATCAAGAAATATACTATCACTCTGTAAGTTACTGTTCTTGTTGAAGTGCAAGTCTGTTGTGAATTCTAAGAGCTGTGTCTCACATGAAAAACCCCTCCTGAAACGGTGCTGATTGGTGAAAAAAATGATTTGATTGTTACCCTATGTCGTAAACACCAATGGACACCAGAGCTAATGGAAGCTTTAGGGATGGAATGCAAAGTTATGCAAAGCTTAGGACGTCATCGCTGACGTTACACCACCTGCGCCTAGCACAACTGCACATTGGCTTCTCGTACGCCTGACTTAGCTCTACTAGCTGCACCACTACTCCTCATCCCCACTCACCTCCTCCTACTCACTGCTTGACCACCTGCACATCTGCAAAGTCCAACTCTCCCTCCTTATCCATTCGCCTTTACTAAACTATGTTATAGTATTCCTCTCCTTATGTGAGAACGAGTTTAACTGCTTGTATGTATGCCTGAAACGACGTACAAAAACATTTGGTCTTGCGTGGCTCTTAGTGTACAGTAATAAGATCAGCAAGCGCAAATTTACAGAGTGATGTGTCTTGTCGTCATACCCTCGATTCACCGGAATAATTTCAATGCGAGTGCCGCTTTCTGCTTCAACCACATCATAAAATGCACTTGGCATGGTCGGAAATGTTGGGACTGTTAGTGTTTTAGTGCAGCGTTGCAGCGTCTCAGATTTTACAATTGAGTTGCTAAATACCACCGAGTCACTGTAAACATAGATTCGGCAAAGAGGAGGGTAGATGTAACCAGTAAACTGCAGTCAGCACATTTTATTGGCTGACAATTGGCCCAAACTGCACACAACGAAGTGTATTTGTATACGCACTGCCGACCGCCTATGCACGCTATCGCGGGGAAGGTGTTGCCTTCCATAGCCCGATCTCACCTCGAATAGCAGCCTGTAATGCTCATTATTATGACGACCTCGCTGCTGTAGCTAAATGCACAGAGAGAAAAATTTATTTGTAAACCCTAGATGGGCCAACAATGAAGTAGGAAAGGCATATGATAAGAGATGCTGAATCTGAGTTACAATGAACTATTTATTATGTAAACTACCCAATTTTCCTGACTATAAACCTTCATTTTTATTCTTATTGATCTCAGGCCGTATGCAAATGTTTTGTTTGTTTTATAGCTGAGTGTCTTTTTTCCTGACAATTCCCATGCTTTTGAGTGCGGGTAGGTGAGGTCATTTTGATTTACAAATCATTGACAGTCTCTCTGAGACAGCATAACAGCTGCGCTGTTATGCCATACAACTTGATGAAAGCAGCTCCTTCAGTTGAGCACTTATGAAGTGTAGAAATATTACGTTTCAGTTATCCTTAACTTGCACATTGTAACAAAACTGCACTTTCTAAATTGACAAAAGTACTCTTTGGGTTGTCATTTCTCACTTCTTATTTATGTTATCCTGAATACGCGTCAGTCCTCTTGGAATTATTTGTCATCTTATTTTTTCAAGTTCAAGTTTATTCATTTTATTTTTTTACAGCAAAAAACTTCCAATAAAATGGGAATGCAAGGACCGAAAAGGTGCACAGCAGCTGCATGATGGGGTTCCTGCCCTCTTTGTTTTATCACAAGAATACAGTGACAAGAGGGGTACAGCATGTATAATATAATATACAAACAAAAAAACATATTCTGCACACTTCTATATTCACATCAATGCATATACAACATCTGTACATGTTTCAGTCTATATAGGTACTTTTTCATATTCACATACGTTTGTACATATTTATATATTTGTATATTTGCATCTGCTTAAAAACATAAAAAATAAAAATACAGGTATGTGCATACAGAGAATTGTATCGATACAAAAAAGATGGTAATGATCGCATACATAAGTTGTTCTTAGTGATAATAAGGTTTTATTACCAAATATTGACATTTTTCAGCTGCCTGAGCTTGTTTCACTCCCCCCTCCAATGTTTTCACCCCCTGTGGGATAATATATAGGAATGTTGGGTAGGAGACGCTGATTAGAGGGTAGTACTTCTAGGGTGTCTCACCAGACCATCTTTAATTTTCACATATACCGCTACACGGCCCTCTGTTTTATTAGGTGTGTTATCAAAAACGTCTGAATGGAGCATTATTCCCGATGAACAGTCTGGCCTCTGCATGGACATTACAGTCAGAGTCTCAGTAAGAGTGGTTCACTGTGAAATTTTATTGCTATTAATTTGTAATGGTTTGCAGTGCCGGTAAATTATAAGATGAAGCTTGACAGATCATGAAAGTGCTTTGTAGTGGTGTAAGCACCCCTGTGTTCAAGGTACCTTATGGAATAGTGACTTTCATGGAATATCATATCCGAAGTTCGGAGGCTTCATTCAGAATGAGGTTCAGAAACTCGGCTGTAGTGACATATTCGGTATGTTCCGTGAGGGCTTTGTGTTCAACCTAACCTAATATTTCTTGGATATTAAAAAGTTGCTGTAGTTTCACCAAAGCTCATCATAATAATTAATATAGTACTTATGATGTCACCTTTTCAACTTTTTATTCTTCTTTGCCTCCCCTCAGCCACCTCGGCTGGGATGCACTCATCAACTACTTGAGTTGAGATTTATGCCGTAAACATCTTTGTTGGATTTATTAGATGTCGCTGCTGTGGTGAGTGCCAGCAAATCAATCGGAGAAGACCCGGCAGTTCTCCTCTCGTAACCAGTTCTTCCCTTGATCACTCAAATCCCTCTCCACGTGGGTAAGGGAAGAATAGGAAATAGAAGAGACAAGAATAAATTCAGTGGAGAGTACAGAATAATGCCGTCCGGTTGTCTCTGATTACCGCACATAGGTGTTTTGTAACAGTATAATGTTTTCATTTATTACAAGTCAGAGGACATGCATATGAACATTGCTTCAATGAATTTGTTACTTATTTCATTGTTACTTTATTTAATTCATCATCAAAACACAGAACCAAGGAAATAATATATGTACCTAATATAAATGACTGCGTTATCCCCACTTTTTCGTCCTTGCGGCTAGAGAAAGGAACATGCAACTGCAGCTCATTATGTGAAGAGAGCAGTAGAAAATATGAGACATCCAGTAACATTCACAAGATGAGTAAACGACACGATGACAAATAGTTTAGTGGTCTTCACTGTGACATTTTTTTCTGAGCCACGCTGCTTTTTACTGAGCCGGACATACCCCCACAACATCGTCTTGAAAAACGAGAATTCCAGTCCCTAATAGATCAACTTATCTGGTCCTTGGTGACCTGAATGCTCATAGCAGTCTATAGGGTTATTCTCTCTGCGACGCACGAGGTCGTCTCATTGAACAGTTCCTTTTTTTCCTCCGGTACCTGTCTGTTGAATAGGAAAGAGGCAACATATTATAACCTTGCCAACAAAACCTACTCTTCCATAGACCTCAGCATCGCATCTCCTTCACTTGTACCATTCCTCCAATGGAAAGTTCTAAATAATCCCTACGTAAGTGACCATTTTCCTGTCATTTTGAGTACACAAACATCATACGAATGTCCTCCACGAGTTCCCAAATGGCTTATACACAAAGCCGACTGGGAAAAGTTTCATAACAATGCTCAGTTATGTTGGACTGACATATGTGGGTTAAGCATAGATGAAGCTGTGCAGTACTTCACGGCTTTTCTTACTGACGCAGCAGCCAAGTGCATTCCACAAACATCTGGACTGCCCGGCAAACGACACGTCTTGTGGTGGAACACTGAGTGTCAGAATGCGCGAAAGGAACAAAACTGGGCATGGAGGTTGCTGCGGAACTCGCCGACAGTGTAAAACCTTGAGAGCTTTAAGAAAATGAAATCTCGAGGCAGGAGAACGCGTCGGCAGGCCAGAAGAGAAAGCGGGCACAAGTTTTTATCAGGGATAAATTCATATACACAAGAGACTAAAGTCTGGAACATGGTTCGTAGGGTAGTAGGAAGACAAGTACACTCACTCCCACTCGTAAACACACAGGCTGACAGCCTGGAAGATCAGGCGAACTTCCTCGGTGCACACTACAAGCAAGTGTCTAGCGCATCACGCTATACTGAAGCTTTCCAAAGGCCCCGCCGTGGTGGTCTAGTGGCTAAGATACTCGGCTCCTGATTCGCAGGTCGCGGGATCGAATCCCGGCTGCGGCGGCTGCATTTCCGATGGAGACGGAAATGTTGTAGGCCCGTGTGCTCAGATTTGGGTGCACGTTAAAGAACCTCTGGTGGTCTAAATTTCCGGAGCCCTCCACTACCACGTCTCTCATAATCATATGGTGGTTTTGGGACGTTAAGCCCTACATATCAATTAATCAATCAATCGAAGCTTTCCAAAAATATAAAGCAAGGATAGAAAAGCAGAAACTAGAATACAAGTGCACAAATCACGAGGCATACAACCAACCTTTCAACCTAGCTGAGCAACAAACATCACTAAACTCTTGCAGTAATTCTGCCCCAGGCTACCACCGTGTCACGTATGAAATGTTGAAAAACCTGCCGCTCAAAACGCGAAAAACTTTACTCTCTCCATACAATGCTATCTGGCTTCCTGGCACATCCCTGCTTCCTGGAAAGAGGCTATTGTTATCCCTATTTTGAAACAGGGCAAGGACCCTTCCTCAGTTTCAAGTTATAGGCTAATTGCACTAACCAACTGCCTTTGTAAACTTTTTGAAAAAAATGATAAACCGCCGACTTTAACATTTCCTTGAAATACACAATCTGCTTGACCAGTTCCAGTGTGGGTTTCAAGAGGGTAGATCCACCACCGACCATCTGGTCCATATCGAGGCACAGATCCGAGACGCTTTCGTCCACAAACAATACTTCCACTCAGTGTTTCTCGACATCGAGAAGGCTTACGACACAACATGGCGTTTTGGCATATTAATAGACTTGTCTCACCTGGGTGTGCCAGGTAGAATGCTTTCCATATAATCGAGAGTTACTTGTCCAATCGGAAATTCCGTGTCCGTGTGGGCAGTATTCTCTCCCAAACATTTGTGCAAGAAACGGGAGTACCGCAAGGTGGTGTACTTAGTTGTACACTTTTTATTATCAAAATGAATTCCTTGCACCTGTCCATCCCCCGCAACATGTTCTATTCCACATATGTCGATGACGTCCAGCTTGGCTTTAAGCCATGCAACCTAGCAATGTGTGAGCGGCAGGTTCAGTTAGGTTTAAACAAGGTCTCCAAATGGGCAGAGGAAAACGGATTTCGGCTAAACCCAGAAAAAAGCACGTGTGTCTTGTTCTCCCGAAAGAGAGTCATGCACTCAGAACCTGACATTGAACTGAACGGTCAATGTCTGTCTGTCAATGCGGAGCATAAATTCTTAGGCTTAATATTGAACAACAAGTTGACCTTCGTACCACACATTAAGTATTTAAAAACAAAATGTTTAAAAGCCATGAATGTTATAAAAGTGTTGTTACGTACTACGTGGGGTAGTGACAGGAAATGTCTCATGAACCTGTATAGAAGCCTCATTCGCACCCGCTTAGATTATGGGGCCGTTGTTTATCAGTCTGCGACTCAAAGTGCTTTAAAGATGCTGGATCCCGTGCACCATTTGGGCATCCGCCTTTCTACGGGTGCTTTTCGCACCAGCCCTGAAAAAAAAGCCTTTACGTCGAGTCAAATGAATGGTCGCTTCATCTACAAAGAACTTACAAATCCTTTGTATATTTTTTTAAGGTGAAAGCAGACAAGAAGCACCCCTCATACTCCACTATTAATGATTTGTCAAGCTCTATTCTGTTTCGAAACGGGCCTTCGATGAGGCAGCCCTTCTCAGTTCGCCTGAAAGGTCTAGCTGAGGAAACTGGAGTGTCACTTGAACACAGTTTAATAGCTTCTGTAGTATACCCGCCACCGTGGCAGTGGCAGATTATAGACTGCGATGTGTCTTTCCTAGAAGTTACAAAACATGCACCTATTGCCAATATTCGAAACTACTTCCTGGAACTTCAACACAAATACACACGTCCCGAGATCTCTACAGATGCCTCCATGTCTAACTCCTCTGTGTCCTACGCTGCTGTCGGCCCATCCTTTTCGGATGCTGGCCCTCTACATCCAGGCACAAGTATCTTCACAGCGGAAGCTTACGCGATACTTGTGGCGGCTAAACACATCAAGCAATCACAAATACAAAAAGCAGTGATTTATACGGACTCCCTCAGTGTGGTTACGGCTCTGCACAATCTTAAAAAACAAAAAACCCTGTCCTCGTCTCATTTTACTCTATTTTATGCACACTCTACACACTCAAACAACATGTTGTAGTGTGTTGGGTGCCAGGGCACCGTGAGATCCAAGGCAACATGATGGCGGATCAGCTTGCTGCATCCGTCCACGAAATCAGTGCCACTACACCCATATCGATCTCGCCCCTTGATCTTAAGCCATCTCTCAAACAAAAGCTCAGGGACTACTGGCAGAGCAAGTGGGATAGACACACACAAAACAAGCTACACGTTATCAAGCCACACCTTGGCCATTGGCCATCAGTATTAAAATCACGTCTAACAGAGGTAACACTAACAAGGCTCAGGATAGGACACACATACACGACACACTCATATCTTTTGTCCGGTGGCGATTCACCATTGTGTGACAGATGTGGTGAGGCATTAATAGTTCTCCACGTTTTAATCCAGTGTAAACAATTAGACACTCTAAGAGACAACACTTTCCATTACCCTACCGACAACATATACCATTACACCCCGCAATGTTTGTCGGTAGGGAACCACTTTTCACCCATAAATCATTGCTAGCTTTTTTAAGAGATGTTGGTTTTTACCATGTAATATACCCAGGCATTGCGTACCTCTCAAGAGAGGTTGCTGCTGTAGTGGCTACATTGAAAAGCACTTGCCTCTCGGCCCTTGGACACAAGGGCGCTGATGAGGCATTTGTGCTAGTGCCAAATATTTTTACACATGCTTTTATTATCGAAACCTTTTGTCACCCATTTTTACTATCCATATCACGCCATTGCCATGATTTTATTAGTTATGTTTTTACCCGCGTTAGCGCGAGGAATTTTAAGAGCCCTATACAGCCACGCACCATATCATTGTCCACATATTTAGTCACTGAAATGGCGCTTTTTGGCCACCAATTGGCTTTTGCGCCCTACACATCATCAGTCCATATCCGGAGGCATCAGTCGTGACGATGACGGGAAGGTTTCGGCCAAAGAAATGCAGAACCTTACAAGTTGTAAGCAGCGATTTAAAATGGACGAAACTCGTTTCAGCAGCTAACGTCCAAACAAATGGTTCGTTACCTCGAAGCAATGCCCGTAGAGATTCCACAACATCCAAAAAATGGGGAACGAACTAGGAGTAAAATCCTGCCAGGCCAATCAGGAAACGAAGCTCACTTATTTATGAAGGCGCCGTAGCTTCATTCGTCGCTTAGATAGATTACGCTAATGGAAAGAGTTTTTTGCCATTCACAACATGTCCCAGAAACGTGAGTTCCGTGACGTCTAAAACGCACTTCTGATTTAGCTTAGCTTCAGGTCTGCTTTAAAGAGTCATTGTAAAACGTTACGAGAGTTCGCAAGATGGTCATCTCGAAAACAACCATAGACGACAATGTCGACTATGTAAAAAAGTACACCTTCGCACCTTTTCAATATGAGATGCATCATTTTCTGACCAACGGGTCTGAATCCAAGCCGAAGCATACCCTTTGGAAGCGAAAAAGCCCGTAGTGCGTAATCAAAGTAGTCAAGGGAAGCAAGGGAAGTGATAACGTGGTGACTCATGCACTCTCTCGACTGCCTTTACCAGGAGAAACCGGTCAGGTCTCTGACGATGAGTTTGCCTTTTTTCTCCGATGTTAATCATGACAGAACTGCAAGCAACGAGTGCATCTGACAAGATAATCGCAAAAGTCATGGACTTTGTTTTGTCATCTTGGCCTGAAAAAAATGGAAGCGGCACTAATGACATATTTTCATGTGTGTGCACAGCTACCCATTGTGCACGACTTGCTTTACCCTAGTGAAAGGATTGTAGTTTGAAGTAGCCTTACTCGTCGTTTGATGAAACTCACTCGCAGACGAATCCCATCCGGGAAACAGTCGCATGAAAAGCAGACTGCGAAAGTTATACTGGTGGCCTCGAATGAATGACCATGTAGAAGAACTGGTTAAAACATGTCTTGTTTGCCAGTGATGTGACAAATATGCACGGCCTACTGCAGATCCTATGCAGCCAGTAACTTTCCCTCACAAGCCTAAGGAGAAAATTTTCATTGGTATTATTGGCCCTTTTGGACAAGTGCCCATCAATTGCCGTTATGTGGTGACGCTTATTGATTACCACCGTAAATGGCCAGAATTTATTTCAAGACAAGTTTCTACGGCGATGGTCAAGAACTTCCTGTTACAAGTGTTTGCTCGTGATGGCTACCCGAATGAAATAGCTTCTGATGACGGACCACAATTCAGCTCAGCTGAATTTGAGGAGTTCATTCGGGAACATGGCATACGCCATTGCTTTCTTCTGTTTACCACCCGCAAGCAAACGGACGTGTAGAAAGTTTCAACAGAGCTTCCAAGTTTATTGTCCATATGGCACTATACGAGCGGCGTGATATCCGTGTCGCCATGGCGGACTATTTGGGCGTCAACCGCTGTACACCTCCTACCACAACGGGATTTGCACCCTTCGCTCTCTTGCACGGATGACTGCCACGAACTTGTTGAAGCATTGTTGGATTACCGGATTCTTCATTTCACGAAAATCCAGTCGAGTCGATGAAACGGCTGCGTCAGCGTGCCAGACAAAAACAAGTTTCACACAAACTTTACACAGACGGCCGTCGTGGAGCCCAGACCAAAAACTTTGCCGTCGGCGACTAGGTCCGTGTGAGAAAGTCGCCTTTTCACGAAAAAAAAAATATCTTCACACTTTCTAGAACCGAAGAATATCACTGAGCAACTAAGGCCAGCTTCATTTCATTTGAAAGACGGTCGCATATGGAACTCTTCCAAGTTTCAAGCAATACACCCAGAATATCCTTTTTTTTTTCAAAATTTTACTACGCATGCTCAAAGCATTTACTAAACGTTTGCCAGTTTTCTTCTAGTAATCTCATATGTCATTTTTTGCCGTTAGCGTTAAAAGTTCTGAATTTCAAGTAATTAAGCCAAAAAGACGCTGTAAGGAGCTTTTTTAAACTTGTAGTTTCGGTTTCCACGCCTCCGGGCAGAGCCGCCTCGGCACACACCTGTATACCTGAAAGAGGCATGTCCACTAATGGCCAATTTCTCTTTCTTTGAGACTAAACTATGGGAGAGCAGTGAGCCTCCCGACACGCTACGATTTATGGTCGCATAATGTTTACGAAAAGTTTATTCGCACAATGTACATGGACAAAAAATATAGAATTACAGTAATGAGGAGGTGGGGCATACACATCAGCACATCCGTGTGCTGCAATATAATGCAGTGTACACATCCTAACTACATAATACATGTACGTACGGAATAACTGTGTTTAGAAAAAATGGTTAACGATCTAGAGTACATGTTACCCTACTATGGGAGAGCATAAAACGATTGAGAAATATACTTTTTTAAAGAGTGCACACTCGAGCCTTTTCGTGGCCGAGCAAGAAAGGGTTGGACTAACCGCTGGATGGCGCACCCATGCTCGCTTCTACACGTTGGTCAAGACATGTAATATCCGCCTCAGGAGGACCCTGAAGACCCAAGATTGGCATCATTTTTTTCAAAAGAACATTAGTGATTTGTGCAGTTCTTCATATCGAACGGCTCTACATCGTGTCCCGCTGAAGGCGTTTAATGCGTTACCACAAAAATCAGTGAAGTCTGACTAGGAAGTGTTGTCTCTCTGCAATTATTTTGCACAAAGGGTACACATTCATGTGGTTTAGATGGACTGCAAATGTATTGCGGTTGATTGGTGGATCATCGGAGAGGCCTTTGCCCTGCAGTGGGCGGTGCCTTTACATTCCCTCACCGTTCTAGCTGGTAACTGCAGCGCCACATGAGTCATGGTGCAAACTAATACGAGTGGCGGCGCGCTAGGTGCTTTTCTGACGACCGCGTGCATGGCTAAATAGCAAGCTAAATGGACGGCGGCCATCTTAAGTCCCATTCCAATTCTCACATAGCAAGCAAAAAAGACAGTTCCGAGAAGACCGCATTATGCTAGCCACCATAACCGCATCGTAGACAAATACTAAATACGATGCAGGCTACTTTGCTGTGCAAACAAGGTGGCGGCTCAGTGAATCGCTCGGATAGATTGGATCTCACCGGAAGGGCCGTCTGCTCACAAGCAGACGCTTCTCCAGACGCTCAATATGAGTGATGTTTCAATTTTATTTAGATTTCAACACTAAATAAGCCATAAATTACAACAGTTATGTTTGTTTATGCTAGCTTTCTTTTCTCGACGCGACGTGGCGCCTCATCACATATGAGCCGTCAAGACGTGTTTCATTTTTCGGACAGCATGAGCTAGATGCTGTCTTCTAAGCTGTCCGCGTAGACTCTCTATATGTACGGTCTAAGAATCTGAACACAGCCACGGTACGCAGTACGTGGGGAGAGGAGGAGGAAACTGCTGAACACTCGATAATAGGCAGGACCGTGGCATGTTTCAAGCTTCCCCTCCGCGCCCTCATAAGACACCCCCATCAAAACGACGACAGCGCGCCGGCGGCGGCGGCAAACAAAACACCATCTAAGCCTTTTTTTTTACAATTTCATTTGTAAGACTTGAGAATGGTATACGCATAAAAACTGCTTCTCATTTAATTTTAGGCATTTGTAAGCATAAATAGTGCACACGCGTCGAAGATTGAAAACTGGCCCACTTTAGCTGGGAGCACGAGAGCACGAACCCGAAAACAAACAGTCGGGCCGCACTGCTCGTGAAAGGCAGGTGGATAAGCTGACATTAATTACAAAAGTTTGCCGAATACTTTCAACAAGGTGTTTCGACATCTTCAGCTGCAGAAGTGCTGGAACGTTATCAGTATACTTTTACTTACTGCAGTGAAGGTTTCGTGGAGTGCGACGGATACATTAACCAGTCGTGGACAGCTTCTGTGCTCCGGGCATCTGCGTTGGGGCTATGCGTAGTACGTACATTGTTTGCACATGAACGCTGATGCGTGCATATAATTCGCTGCTCTACATTGTGGGAATTGAGGCTGGCCCGCTGCCTTTGCGCGGGCTTTCCCGCCTTTTCTGCCGTTCTCATGTTCCGACATGTCTGCCCTCCTCTGCTGTCTGCCGCGCTGGGAAGGGCGGAGTGACGTTTAACTCCCTCACCCGGAAGCGGATGTTGACTGTGGCGCCGCGCGCGGGGACTCCCGAGAGGTTTTCGCGCGCTGCGTCGGGAGCAGTCAGTACTCTCCCGGACAGCAAACGGTGAGCCACACAATCGTTTCCGTCCGTCGACTCCCGTCACGCGGGGCTCGTCGGACTTCGCTGACGGCGCCTCGCGCCCGATGCGAACGCTCACCTTTTGTTGTCCCACTGCGTACTCACGGCCGGAGGGCGGTACCGTGTCCTAACGCCGACCCGTCTCCCTTCGAAGCCAACGCGAGCGCCTTTGCCCTCGCTCGAGCAACCGGGCCTTGGTCCCGGTGTCTCCGTGGATCACCTTTACCGAGGAGACGTGCTCGTGGCACCCTGTGTAGTACTTTGTGCCCGTGGCGTGGATAAGCCTACTTGCTTTCCCGCCGCACCTTTTTGCAACGGGCTGTACTGCGTTTGGTGTTGCCACAATAAAGTGTTGCGACTTTGAGCAGTATCGTGTTCTCGCCACGGCGACGGTTAACGCGTGCCCTGCGGCTCGCTAAGACCGGACCCACGCTGGTGGCCGTACTCCTTCGGGATACGTGTACACCACACTGGCGCCCAACGCGGTATCAAAAGCTCTAGCTTTTGACTGCTCTTAGCGAGTCAGTTCGCCTGCGCGATTCGGGCTCGTCGCAACATGTCTGCTTCGTGGCATGCCACGTTGCACAAAGAGACCACCGCCTCTATCGACGGGCGCCCTTCGGCGCTCGCCCGTGTCGTCACCCCTTTTTGTGGTGAATACACTTTAACGTGGTAGCTGACGCGCTATCTCGTGCCCCCTGTTGTCTGCCGAGAACCTGGATTTCGGTGCGACGGCCGCTCGCGGTGCCTTAGCACATGCAAGCGTCGGGGGCGAAACAGCGGCAAAAAGGGGGAGTCCCCATGAGGACAACCTTGGCTGCTATCCAGGTAAGCGGCGCACTGTGTAGCGACCGAGCGGGGGAACTTTCCGAAGGCTACCGTGCCGAGAGCGAACCCATGACGCCGTGCACGCCGCGGTTGCTGCCGTCCTGAGTGGGCGCGATACCAGACTCCCCCATTTGGGAGAATGGGAATTGCTTTCGGCAGCGAAGAGCTACTGAAGGCTCAGCAGAGTGATCCGTTTGAGTCTCGGAGGGACGGAGCGCCATATACGCTGCTTGCTTTGTGGCGGGCGCCGTTAAACCGTCTTGCGAGGCGCGGAGCGCCGTTAGGCTGCTTGTTCTGCGGCGGGCGCGATTAGGGGACTGAAACAGCGAGTGTCGCTGAGTCCCCGGCGGGTTCATTTTGCTGGACCATGACGGGCTCCTGCTGAACTATATAGCCACTGACGACGAGTCCATAGACCCGTTTAAGGTGGTTATGCCCAAAAGTCTGAGAGCCACACTGTTGCGATCCTCTCACGACGAACCCATGGCCGGTCACCTGAGTGGCTCGAAAGTTTTTGCAAAACTGAGCCGCGTTGTGACCTGGCCCGGCATGAAGCGAGACATTTTTCGCTATTGCCGTTCTTGCCGCGTCTGTCAAATGGTTAAATCAAGGGGTGACAAACCGCCTGGTCTGATGAAACCGATTGTCAGTGAGCGTCCGTGGCAAGTGGCCACCTGCGATCTAATGGGACCATTTCCCAGAAGTAAGCAGGGGTTCATTCACCTGATGGTAGTCGCTGATCACTGTTCGAAATGGGTGGAACATTTCCCACTTCGGAAGGTGACAGCGCGAGCGGTGCTTGAGAAGCTGCAGGAAGTGTTTTGCTGGTTCGGCTTCCCGGAAAGGCTCATCACTGACAATGCTTCGTATTTCACCGCTCGGGTGTTTGGTGTCACGTGCCGTTCCCTCGGAATTGATCACTGCACCACTTCACCCTGCCATCCCCAGTTTAATTTGACGGAGCGCGTCAATCGTACGCTCAAACCGATGTTGGCGGCCTTTGCCGACGGTCAAAGGGACTGGGCAGACCATTTGAGTGAGCTCGCGTTCGCTATTCGAACATGCGAGAGTCGCTCAACTGGTTTCTCGCCCGCCTTCTTAAATTTTGGAAGAGAGTTGGCAAATCCGGTGACCAGCGTCACTCAATGCCAGCTCGAGGACGAGGAGGCGCCGGCACACTGCTCTGCTTACGCGTCGGCACTTCGGGACAGGCTTTGTCGAGCTTCCTGCAAAGCAAGGCCAAGTTTGGCGTCGGCCCGGGCTCAGCAGAAGGCCCAATATGACCGCAAGCATCGCGACCTAGTTTTTGAGGTGGGCGATCTTGTCCTGAAGCGCAACCACGCCCTTAGCGATGCCGGTAAGGGGTTCTCAACCTCGCTCGCTCCTAAGTGGCTTGGTCTGTACCGAGTGGAGAAAGCTTGCACTCCACTCGCGTACTTGCTGAAAGATCCCCATACGGGAAAACTCAGCCGCGCCCATATCGCAGACCTGAAACCCTTTGTATCACGGTCTGACGAGCTCGCGCCAGAGCCCTGCGGCACTTCGCGCAAGCAACAGGGCACACCCGGAGCGGCGGACCGCATTCGGACCCCGCGCCGGTACACTCTGAGGAAGTGGTCACCTTTGTGATTTCGCGCCGGACGGCGGACTTCTCCGCAACCGAAGGCCCTCAGTTTACAGTTTGGTCTCAGTAGGCTGGCTTCTTTCAGACCACTGATCGGAAAGAAGCTGGCCCCCGCCAGTTGCTGCAAGTGTTTCATTTTTTTTTTCATTCCTGTCTAGCGTTCATGTGTTAGTTTTTTTTTCATCAATCGCTCTAAGAACGCGTCTCTTCTGCACGAATGCGTTTATTTATTCTCTTTCCCCTCCTGTTATTTTTTTCTCTTTCTTTCTTTTTTTTTGCTCTCCGCGCCGTGCGCTGAACTGTCTCCACTGGCGAGCGCGATGTGGGGGTGAAGGAGGACCCACGAAACGCCGGATCAGTGTCAGTGGTGTGTGTTGTGGTGCCGTGATTGGGAAAAGGGCGTGATGTGAAGTGACGTAAGTGTTGGTGCGCGCTGTGAGTGGAGTTTGATCGCCGACAGATCGAGGGCGGGTTGGTCACCACGGCTGCGAGTCTAGGCGCCAGTA
Source organism: Rhipicephalus microplus (assembly GCF_013339725.1). Taxonomy (NCBI): domain Eukaryota; kingdom Metazoa; phylum Arthropoda; class Arachnida; order Ixodida; family Ixodidae; genus Rhipicephalus; species Rhipicephalus microplus. The sequence continues at coordinate 14,158 of NW_023613975.1, read as the reverse complement.
GTGCGGCCTCTCAGTGTGGAATCGACGACCCTGGCCACAAGTGGTGTTTTTCCCGTTCCGCCTTCCGGCATGTCTACGGTTCCGGCGAAGTCAAGATCGCCTGCCCGCCGGCAGGAGGCGAGGATGGCAGGGACGCGGCGGGCGCGCAAACCACCCGAGTCCGCGGCCCCGGCGCCTCCATGCGCGAAGAGGCAAGTACGAAGCGTGGCGACTTGGACGTGGCAGGAACACCAAGACGCGCCCAGGTGCTTTGTGAGCGATTTGCCGTGGAAGGCTCAGCGGCGAGTGCGACGCGAGACTGTCCTTGATAAGGTGCCGTTGCCATTCCGCGGCCACACCATCACAGAGCGCGACGTGCTTGCGCGAGGTGCCCGGCTGCCAGACCCACCTGGGGTGCGTGTGTGCTCATTGTGCGGGGTCAACGTATACGCAAACAGCCATTTTCGGGGAAGCCTCCACGCGGGAAGAGCCCAGGCGGCGCGAGCCTCCGGGTGTAGCAAGTCGACGCCGGCCTCGTCCATGCCACCCACGGCGCTCCCCGACGAAGACCTGGCTGCTCTCTGCCGGGAAAGAATGCGCAAAAAGCCGGGCTTCGCGGCCCTTGTTGGCCCAGGGATTCCGTCGGCTGACGCATCTGCGCCGGACGGTAACGGCAACGGCGCCACCAGCGCAGACTTCCTCGACAGTTTTGATGAAGACTTTATTTGACTTTGTGTGTGTGTGTTTTCCCCCGTGTTACCCGTGTTCGTTCATGTATTCTTGTACTTTCGCTACTCGTTTTTTCCCCTTCCTTTTATGAACATAAAGCTCATCAAAGCGTTTTTCATTGTAGTTTGTGCTGCAGCAACTGGGTCGGGAGAGGCCACTGTCTTGCTCATAGTGGTGTCATTTTTTTAACTGCATGAGTAACGCCCGGCTGCCTTTTGCAGACCAGTAAAGGGCAAATTTAGGAGAGGGGGATGTGGGAATTGAGGCTGGCCCAATGCCTTTGCGCGGGCTTTCCCGCCTTTTCTGCCGTTCTCATGTCCCGACATGTCCGCCCTCCTTTGCTGTCTGCCGCGCTGGGAAGGGCGGAGTGACGTTTAACTCCCTCACCCGGAAGCAGATGTTGACTGTGGCGCCGCGCGTGGGGACTCCGGAGAGGTTTTCGCGCGCTGCGTCGGGAGCGGTCAGTACTCTCCAAGACAGCAAACGGTGAGCCACGCAATCTTTTCTGTCCGTCGACTCCCGTCACTCGGGGCTCGTCGGACTTCGCTGACGGCGCCTTGCGCCCGATGCGAACGCTCACCTTTTGTTGTCCCACTGCGTACTCACGGCCGAAGGGCGGTACGGTGTCCTAACGCCGACCCGTCTCCCTTCGAAGCCAACGCGAGCGCTTTTGCCCTCGCTCGAGCAACCGGGCCTTGGTCCCGGTGTCTCCGTGGATCACCTTTACCGCGGAGACGTGCTCGTGGCACCCTGTGTAGTACTTTGTGCCCGTGGCGTGGATAAGCCTACTTGCTTTCCCGCCGCGCCTTTTTGCAACGGGCTGTACTGCGTTTGGTGTTGCCACAATAAAGTATTGCGACTTTGAGCAGTATCGTGTTCTCGCCACGGCGACGGTTAACGCGTACCCTGCGGCTCGCTAAGACCGGACCCACGCTGGTGACCGTACTCCTTCGGGATACGTGTACACCACAACATGCTAAACCGTTACTTACGTGGCCTTTATAAAAAATGATGACATCATATCCATGGGATGAATGATGAAGAGTGCAGCAAAGCTGGGTCCGCATGCCGCTGCTGCTTTGGCCTTCCGTTCTCGTACGCCGGGATCTTGTCGCCGCCGCCACGCAGGTTTACGGCACGCTTCTGCCTCGCGCACTCGCACATCGGGGTTCGTCTTCGAGCACGAGCCACCACCACCTTGCGCGCACGCCGCTCTGCAGCCTTGTCCATCCGCCAACTTTCTGAATACACGCGCGCGCCAGAACAGCTTTTATTTTACTACACCGCACCACCTACAGGACGGCGCCGCCGACGAAAACGCGATCGCCAACGTCTTCGTGTGACGTCATTCCTATTTTTTCACGCGCTCGCACATCGGGGTTTCATCTTCGAGCGCGAGCCGCCGCCGCCTCGCGCGTATCATACTTTTTATCGGCAAACCATGAATCATCTGCTGGCCGCGTCCGTCCGTCATCTGTCTGTCTGTTTGACGCACGGATGGACACATGTACGAACGTACGGATGGACGGACGGGCGCATGGGCGAACACAGGAATGAACGGACATATGGACGCACGAGAGAACGGACGGACGCATGGACTGATGCACGGATGGACACACGAATGAACGCACTAACGGACGGGCGCATGGATGGGCGGACGGACGGATGCATGGACGGATGCACAAATGGACGGACGCATGGATGGTTGCATGGACGGAAGCGCGGACGGAATGATAGACGCTTCGCCCCACTCATCATCATTCACTCGATGGATATACTGCGATTTTTATTAATTATCATACTACAAGTAACGTCCTCTAGTATTGTACCATTTGCATTTTAAGTGAAATTTAAAACTATGCATATTACCTGACAATCAATTGATTCTGGTGGCAATTCACACCAGCTAGTTTTATAAATGACAAATAGCTGCTATTTATGGGTTACATAGCGACCAATGTCTCACCTAATATGGCCTATGCATACCAATACGCACCAATAGCTCTCGCTTACAGGTACCAATACATATTTCTTGGTCCGATAGGAGACAAATAGCTGTCTCTTATATAACCCTAATGTCGCCAATATGTGCCTATTGGTTCTAGGTGACGAATAACTACAACCAATAGGCACCTTATTATCTTATCGGTGACGAATAGGTGTGGTCAATAGGATTTTATTAGTACCAATAATATACTAATAAGACCAGTGAAGTACTAATACAGCTCTTATAGAACCACTACGGTTTCTCTAGAGGACCAATGCATTTCTCCGTGAACATTTTTGCTAGGAATTTTATGTAAACATCATTTGGCTTGCAATAAAACAATTTATTGCCGCAAGTTTGTGTGATCAGCGTGTCGTTTCGCTCGGCCTATATGCGGCATCACTTACTAAAGTGAGTATACAAGATATTTGTGAACTTCTAGTAAGTAGTTTACTGCATTGTACTATATGAAAACGAGAGAAATTGAGAGAGGGAGCTGCTCCAACGAGCGGGGGACAGCCATGACGGGGGATTCGCTCGCAGGATTTCAAGCTGGACGGTTGTGCCCTCGCGATCTCCGGCATCAGCGTAGCTCCCGCCGACTGGTTCACCCTCCGCGGTCTCCTGACGCCGTGCAGCTCTCGCATTGTGGCGCCCCGCCCTTGGACTGCTTCGACCGGATCCCCACTTTCCTATCTCCTTCTTTTTTTCCGCTGCTTGCCTGTCTTCTTCTCCATCTATTTTCCTTCTATTCTTTTTATCCCTCCTTCCCCCCACCCCTATAAGGCACTGCGCCGTGTCGCCTGAAGGGAGACAGAAATTAGGTGCCTTTTTCCTCTTCATTCTAACCACCACCACCATGACGCAGAAGGAGACGACGACGATGTCATCTGCTATGGGAATAGCCAGCTGCCATATCGAAATGCATTGGTGCTTTGAAACATATTTTGTTTTATACGCAGCTATAAGCTATACGAAAAATATTCTTAGTTCAAAAAAGCTATTTGAGTGCCGAAGGTAATAAGAACTTTACCAGTTGTCAATAAAATAGCATTTTTCAAATCTTTGTATAACTGCCAGAATACAGAGAGCGGTATCATCGTGTTCAATTTTCTTGGCTTTCCAGACATGTCACTCCCTTCCTATAGGTGGCCGCACCATCTGCACGCAAGTGTGGATAGGCGGTCAATATGTCCTTTAACTCTTTCATGCACAGAACTTTATTATTGGAGGGAAACAATATTTTATTGAAAATATAGATTAGCCTTCGTCCAAAAATGACTTTTATAACACGACAAAAAAAATTGGCACATTGGTCTAAAAGAAATGAGGTGGTCACCTGAGGTGACCACCGTGGAGCAAGTGTCTACAGTGTCTATAGATTAGCCTTCGTCCAAAAAATGACTTTTATAACACGGCAAAAAAAATGGCACATTGGTCTAAAAGAAATGAGGTGGTCACCTGAGGTGACCACCGTGCAGCAAGTGTCTACAGTCACTTTCGGTGGAACGCTGCAAAACAGTCCTTGTTTCCCCTCAGGCACAATGGGACGTTGCACGTCTCGCACATCCATGTCGTTCTCGAAGGCTGCGATTTCGTGCTGCACATACCACACCTGCGCTTCGTGCATCTCTTTGGCTGATGCTTGCTGTGTGTTAGACGTATGGCCGTATCCACATGTGGCTTAGATTTTTTAATCTGCACTGTGTTGTTTGCGCTTGATAATGTGCCCCTCTTACAAACCTGGGCTTCCGCTGTGAGAGATGTCGTCACACTTCTCCGGAAATCTTTCATGGTAAAGTGCTCCACTCCTTCAAGTTCACAGTGTATCAAAAAAGCATTCACAACGCAGCAATCCAGTAGGCGGAAAAAGATTCTGTGCCACCACTTCCGTGATTTTCTGTCTATTTCATATTGCCCTTTGCGCTGATCAAATTTGTCAACAAAATTCATATTATGGTTGTAGTCTTGCAAAGCCGCCGGACAGGACACTTGTTTTTCCTGTCCACTTCAACTTCATTGGAAGGGTCATGAAAATTTGTTAGCAAATAAACAGTCCTCTTGTCCTTCCATTTTAGACAGCAGAGGCCGTCGTCGCTGACACTCCAGTCTGTGTCACCTCTTTTCATCGATTTGTCAGCCTGCAAGCATGGCAAGTTCCTTCTACTGGAATTCACTGTCCCACATGCGTAAATGCCATCGTGCAGAAGGTCTTTCAGGAGGTTGTAGCTCGTAAAGTAATTATCGAAAAAAAAACACAATGCTGCTGGCCCACAAGGTCATGACATAACTTCCTCACAACTTGTGCACCTAGCTCCTTCTGAACACCGTTCTCAGATTTACCGGTGTAAATATCAAATTTTAGATTATAGCCACTGCTGGCACAAAGCATCCACACCTTGTAGCCACGCTTCACAGGCTTCTTTGGCATATACTGCTTCAGCGAGCTCCTTCCCTTGAACTTTATCATAGATTCATCGATGGCGAGCAGCTCGGTGGGCAAGTAATTTTCCGCAAATGTTTTCGATAGTTCAGTGAGGAGTGGACGGACTTTGTGCAACTTGTCAAAGTTTGGGGTGATCCCTCGCTGGCTGCAAGATATTATCATTCAGATGCAGGTGTGATAAAAGCCAGCCGAATCTGTTGACAGGCATAACTTTCGAAATGAAAGGATCATGCAAGTCAGGCGCAGTAGACCAGTAATCCCGGTAACTTGGGCTTCTTTTGATCCCATCAGGAGATTGAGCCCCAAGAAGGAACGCATTTCTTCCAATGTGGTGGGTGTGTATGGCTTGCCCTGCTGCTGAGCGTAAAGATTTGTTTGAAATACCAGCAACTCCATCAAGGACGGCGTCCAGAATAAGCTGAAGATGTCATAAGGACTTGTTTTCTCTACGTTTTGGATAGAAAGTGGCACCCCACTACATAATAGAAAGTCCAGCGGTGGCGACATTTTATAGGAAGGACTCCACACAGGTACCTTCGCAGTCATGACAGGAACGTCCATCTTGTTCGCTCTCTGTATCGGAAGACTCGCACACTGCAGAGATGGCTTTTCTTGCCTCAAGTCTCTGTTTGCTCGTTTTGACAGCTTTATCATTTACTTCATACTCAGGGTCACTGTCACTGAAGTCGTCACCTCCTGCGAAACTGTCCGAATCCGATGGTATTTCGACAAAGTCTTCCGCTGAAACACCAAGAACAAATCATATATTGCCTACCGTCCAGACCCTTCATGCATGGTGGTTACCCTAGGGACCACAAACTTCAGCAACAAAGCGCTCTCGAATAAATGAGCGCAGCACTTCAATTCTACTTTCCATAGTATAGGCAACTTCTACAACACTCTATCCTGTGATATTAATTCACTACAAAGAGGACTTACCTTTATTTCCATAAAAAATCTCGCGAGTCCATCGCGTATCGCGTGCTCGAGTCGAGACCAGCCGGAAGAAACAAAAATAACACGTGACATCCGCCGCCGAGGAAAGTAGCGCCATCTCTGTTGTAATGTCAAAGCTTCAACCGGCGCGCTGTTTGAACGTTGATATGCGGGACCCGCGTACTTCAAGAGAAAAAAATGAAGAAAAGGTGGTTACATGGGTGACCACCAGGCCGGAAGAGTTAAGCCGACCGCCTATTCACACGGACGGGGGACGGTGCTGCCACATACGCACCACAGTGCAGGTTCTCCGTCAATAAAACTGCCACCCTGTACCACATGATATGGGAATGCCCAAACATCCACCTCTACAACCCAGAGTACAGCACAACACTGTAGGGTGGGAGGCAGCTTTGTCCAGCTCGGATCCGAAGACCCAAGAGGCCCTCGTGAGACGAGCGAGGACAGCGGCCCGTGCCAATAGGATCCCGGACTAAGGATCTCACTCACCGACATTGCTTCCTTGGTCACAAATAAATTTTTATTCTCTCTCTCGGGATAAGCGGTCGGCTGAGCGTGTACAAATACACGCAGCGGTGCCACGCCCATGGCATGTTCCGAGCTTTGCGGCCGCGCCATGAGGCAACGCCACCGTCGAAACGACGACAGCGCACCGCCGGCGATGGCAAACAAAACTCTATCTAAGCATTTTCTTTTTCGGCGATTTTATTTGTAAGACATGAGAATGACACGCATAAAAACTGGTTCTTATTTAATTTTAGGCATTTATAAGCATGAATAGTGCGAATGAGTTGAAGATTGCCAAGTGACCCACTTATGCTGGGAGTGCAAACGCGAAAAGAAGCATTCGTGCCACACTGCTCGTGAAAGGCACGCGGATACGTTGATATTAGTTTCAGAAAGTTTGCCAAATACTGTCGACGAGGTGTTTCGACATGTTCAGCTACAGGAGTGCTTGAACGTTATCAGTATACTTTTACTTACTGCAGCGCAGGTTTCGTGGAGTGCGATGGATATATCAGCCAGCGCTTGACAGCTTCTGTGCTCCGGGCATCTGCGTTGGGGCTATCCGTAGTACGTACCTTGTTTGCACATGAGCGCTGATGCATGCATATTATTCCCTGTTGTACATGCTAAAACGTTACTTACGTGACCTTTATTTCATGTAAACATCGATTGACTTGCAATAAAACAATTTATTGCGGCAAGTTTGTGTGATCAGCGTTGTCGTTTCGCTCGGCCTGTTTGCGGCAACACTCATTTACTAAAGTTAGCATGCAAGATACCTCTGAGCTTCTAGTAAGTAGTTTACTGCAATGTACCACATGAAAACGAGAGAAATTGAGGCATGGAGCTGCTCACCAAGCGGCGGACAGTCATGACCCAGAAACAGACGACGACGGTGTCGTTTGCTACGCTACAGTGCTATGCGAACGGCCAGCCGCTATATCGAAACACCCTGGTGCTTTAAAACCTATTTCGTTTTATACACAACTATAAATTATACAAACATTGTTCTTAGTTATTATTTGTTCGAAGAAACTATTTGAGTGCAGATGATCATAAAATCTTTTTCAGTTGTCAGTAAAATAATAATTTTCCAATCTTTGTACAACTGCCGCCGGAATCCAGACAGCGCTATCATCGTGTGAGATGCGGAGTTGGTGAAGGACGGATCCCAACATAAAACTTAACGATGTTTATAACGTAGTAGCAACAGCAGGGCAAGCATGCCGATGCTGCGTTGGATGGTTAGAAAAACAAGCATGAAACCAAGCTTGGTAGCTTGGGTTATATAGCCACCTGTGGTAACGTCAGCCTCCGGTGCGAAAGATCGGTGGCACTGTCCGTTGTCGGACGTGCCTTGCAGCGTGCGTCCGAGCCACGCTGGCTGCGCCAGTTGTTGTGGGCAGTGTGTCACCACATGACCCCCCCCCCCCCTCGCGGAGTGGAGAACCGTGATTAATTGATATGTGGGGTTTAACGTCCCAAAACCACCATATGATTATGAGAGACGCCGTAGTGGAGGGCTCCGGAAATTTTGATCACCTGGGGTTCTTTAACGTGCACCCAAATCTGAGCACACGGGCCAGCAGCATTTTTGCCTCCATCGAAAATGCAGCCGCCGCAGCCGGGATTCGATCCCACGCCCTGCGGATCAGCAGCCGAGTACCTTAGCCACTAGACCACCACGACGGGGCGCATGTATGGGAGAGATGGCCACTGGCCCTGGCCATGAAAAGTAACAGACTGGGATTCCAAGGGAAGGCAAATACATAAGCCACTAGACCACCGCGGCGGGGCGAGTGGAGAACCCGCAGGCTCATAGAGCTGTGAAAGAGTGTGCAGTGAAAGGAGCGGGCTAGACGTGTCGGCTGTAGAGGAACGCCAGTGGAAGCAGTGGCTAAAGGGTGCTGAACTTTCTTCGGGAGGTCAAGGCTGCGAGGGGCGACGAGGGCGGAGAGCCATCCTGCGTGAGCAGCGCGAACCGGTGGGCGCGCGACGTGGCGATAAAACCGTCGCCTGTACTTCGCCCTGTCGTCCCGCATAAGATAGCTCATCTGCTCTCGCAGGCCACTGACGTCACTGTTATCTGAAAAAATGGGTGGCCACAACAATTTTTGTCCCCATTGCTCTATGGACATGTCACTCCACTGGCGGCGCTTCGTGCGTGCAGTCTCAGTCGATTGTCGGCAGATAAAATTTGTTGACTGCAGTTTACTGTTGATATCTACGCTCTTCTCTACTGATCGTTGCACGATGCCTATATAGCATTAACATTAACGGCGAGTAAAGCGCATTCTGTCTTCCATAGGGATGCTCGCCCTGGGTGAACTTTCTTCACGCTTTCCCACTAAATCACGCCTTACTGTGTTGTTGTACGTGGTTCGCTTGTGTTCCGCCTGCTACGCACTGCTGTAGTGTGACTGAACTACTTATTTACATCTTTGTCATCTGCATACGTCAAAAAAAAAAAAGATAGATCGTAGAAAGCCCGCATATCTTGTGCGATTAGTTCAGTACCATCGTTCGCACCTTATACGCTTAGCTTTTTTTTCTCTTCTTTTATTCTGTTCATATGTTCACCATGAAATGTGGGACAGTCAATAAATCTAGTCAGGAAGCTTAGTGGCAGATGGCGATTGCGCTATACACTGCGTTTACCGTGCACGTGTACGCACATGTTCTTGCACCAGTAAAAATGTAAAAATCCTAAATAACAGTTTAGCATAAGCTTTCATCGATGGATAACGTGTATGACAGTGCTACAACAAACGCCCGGTTAATGGGACAAGCATTGTTTTTTAGACAAAAAATGACCCCTTCATTCAGTCGGTCACTAACAATTCCACACAAGCAGTAAAGACAATGGACAAAAGATTAGATTTTCAGTGAAATTATATGACACTGTATATAGGCATGCCGTCTGAATTAATTTTCAACGTCTGGGCTTTTTAAACGTTATTAAATCTAAGCACGTGGTTCCGCACGGTAACTCTTTTAAGTAGAGTTTAAGCCCCAATGTGTAATGGTTTATGGATAGCAATATTTCTATATAGAGAAAGCATGGCCAGATAAACACAACTAAGGCTCCTGGCATGACCGATAAACAGGCTGTAACAGCGTCAAATGCATGGCCCCGTTTTTTTTTTTTGCAACCAATTCACTAGAAAACGCTGCATTCACACACTATTATTAGTCCCGATGTTTCAGAAAGATGCCAAGAGTATATTGCGACGTGCTTGAAACAGAAAGCGGCATCCACTGTGAAATCATTCTGGTGAATGGGGGGTACGACGAAAATAAACAGCCTTCTGGGAAGTTACACTCGCCGATCTTATTACAATGCATTAAACGCCGAGCAAGACCAATTGCTTTCGTACGTCGTTTGAGGCATACGTAGAAACAGTTACACTCACGCTGACATGACCAGACAAACCACACTTTGAGAACGTGCATGACGTGCGCGCACATATAAACACGACGTGGCTAGCAGACGACGCACGGAGCAATCCACACCACGTCCGGGCTAGACCAGCTATAGACAGCAACCACAGACCACCTACCAGGGTGCAACTGCGCGCGCTTCGAGCGCGCAGGTGCAGTGTAGCCCTGCCGTGTCCACATTTCGCCTCTTCGACCAGTTGTCGCCAGGCAGCGACTCTGCTCGATCTCGTAGCCAGGATGATGGCGCAGAATTTTACTAAACACTGGGGTTTAGAGGGACAGGGAGGGCAAAATAGACTAAAAATGGGTAGAAATAACTAGGAGGAGATAATCGGATTCGTGGCTACAATCAAAACACGAGTGAAAATTAAATCCTTCACTGCAAAGGAAGGATTAAACTTCACTATTTAAAGGCCACCATACCCAGACAGAAACTTGTCCGGCTGGACAAAATTACGGGAATGAGAGGTATCTGCAGCTGGGTTGAATTTTACTTCTTTTTTTCTTTTTTAGAAACCGGGCTTGGATGGGAATTCATTTCAGCCTTAACTCCAGTAAGCAAATTATGTATGTCTATTTTAATACAGAGCAGGCGTTTTGAGCACCACAGGAGGGCGGAAAAAGATAAATCTAGTTTTTGTTCACTAAGTATTACGGCTAGGTGGTGTTAGCCGCCACCCGATCTAAATGGTACAGCTATATAAATTCATCCCAGTTTGGCCGCAGGGCCCTACAGCCCGTTTCACATGCAAGCGATTTTGCTCCAAGAGCGGAGCGGCAGCCGCCGCGCGAGGCCAAAACAGGTTTCTACCGCGACTACTGTTCGCTCTAGTGAAATTCGCCAGAGTTTACGGAAGTGTCCGCTTTGGTCTGCTCTTTACGTAAGTTCCTAACCCCTGTATTCTAGAACCTCTCTTCACTCAACGCTTCGCCTTCACTTGAGAAAGCCGATGGGAGCGCCATCTCTAGGTACGGCAAGTCACTGCCTATCAGCAATAGTCTGCTGCGATTCTTGAGTAGCGCTGCGTCATTTTCAGCCGAGTGGTGGTGCAGTGTTCAACTCTGTCAAGTGAAGGGTGAAAGCCGAGTTGAGGAGCGTTTGTGAATACGGAGGTAAGTATGGTTAGAGTGACCTAGAATATGGGGAAATGTCCAAAGCGCCGCGCCGATACATGGGAGGAGTGAGAACCTTTTTCGGTGAACTTCCGCGCCGCGGCGCTGTTTTGCCAGACCCGTGGGGTGGCGGTTTAAACGATGTCTAAATGAAGATTCGGCGGGACTAACGACCACGCTTGCAAAAGGTTTTGATGACATGCACACCTCCCCCCCCCCCCGGGTACAGATGGTGATATGCACGATACCGGAGGTACCGGTGCGTGACGGCAACCTGCAAAGTACGGTTGTCAACGCAAACAAAGAGGTATGGCAGATGAGTCGAGAGAAAGGCTTTGAGGTAGTGGAAATAAACAGCGAGATGCATAGGTGGGGTGGTTTTCAACGAGACCGAATTCAGTTCGATGGGAAGCTAGGTCATGAGGTGGGTTGGCGACTTGCAGGACGTGCAGTAGCTTTTTGGGGGGGCACGTGAATTCTTCAGGCTCCAAGATAGCTAGTAACGAGAAAAACAACTAGAGGGACTCTTTGATAAGTGGTATAGGCAGATACGATTCCAAAGTGGCACAAATATCTAAGACACATAGAGTCCGGGGCATAATTCGACGTAGCCACGAGGGCCGAACCAGTTCAAACGTAGGGTATATTAACATGCAGAGTGGCAGGAATAGGCTGAAGTGGGGAGAGATAGAAGAACAGCTAAGGGTGGAGAAGCTGATGGTATAGGGGTTGTAGAAACACATCTTAGGGACATGTAACAACCACCTAGCAATCAGGACTACGCACGGGAATATTCTAATAGAACAGAAGGCAGCAGAAAGGGAGGTGGTACTGGGGCATTCATTCATAGAAGGACTGACTGCCAAAGGGCCAAGCAGGAGTGCAAGGAACATTTATGGCTAAAAGGAAAAGTGGCAGGCCAAATGACGCTCCTGGGTTTTGTATACTTGTGGACAGGGGCAAAAACTAGAAAGGAAAATCAACAAATGGTGCAGGACATAGAAAATTACATTCACGAATTAGGAGAAAACTCGATTGAATTATATTAGAAGATATGAATGCGCACATAGAAAATATGGATGGATATACTGACCCAACAGGCTGAATACTAATGGAAATGTGCGAAAGGCATGATTTGATCATTTGCAACAGCACCGAGAAATGTGAACGGCAAATAACATGGGAGGTTTGAAGGCTGCAGTCGACGATAGATTACGCAATGATGTCACATAGGATGTATGATCGGCTAATGGCGATGAACATATATGAATATGGATCCAGAAGCTTAGGTAGTAATCACAAACGTATCAAGCTGAGTTTTCAAGCTGAAGGAGGCATTATGAGCAACCACGCGGTAATACATATTCAGAGAGGCAAATAGAAATAGCGACTAAGGAGATTGAGAAAACAATCACTGAGGATACTAAAACAGAGTGGACGTACACAAACCTAACTCGATTGTTGGAGTTAGAGCTTGCTAAGGTACGAGTCAAATAAACTGGAAAAAGGAGGCACAAACCCAAGAGCTGATGGGATGAGGAAGTTAAGAGAGCCATACTAAGACGTCTGGACGCCTCCAGGGAACACAGGTATGCTAAACGGACGGGTGAACTGGAAGATGATGTCAAAAGAAAATGGGATAACTTTTTGAGCTGCACAAGGGAAGCGTCCGCTCTGATCAGTGAAAAGATTAGAAGAAAGGGGACCCAATAGATGGCGGAAGTAAACAAAAAGGATAGAAAGGCAGCCGCAAAGTTTGGAACCATCTCAATTCTCTGAGTAATAAGACAAGCATGGAACACAGGTTTGTAACTACAGTTCAAGGGGTCAGACTAGAAGGGGATGAGGCAATAATATATGAAAACAATAATGACAGAAAAATTTAAACACCAAGAAAGCACTGCATGCCCCGTACCAGATGAGGATTGACCAATTAGCGCAGTGGCTTCACTGGGAGAATGAGAGTGGGAAAGGGCAGAGAAAAGGGTTCCTAATAGCACATCAACAGACCCTGCTGGCATTCAAATCATGCTAATAAAGAAATTAGGACCAAACTCTAAGCAAACATTAGGATAGGCAGCGAGCAAAGCAATAATGGATGGTGAAGCCCCCGATTGGTGGAAACTAAGCAGATTGAGCATAATCTAAAGGAAACGGGAACAAATCCGATATAAACAACGATCTATAACAGTGAAATCAGTAGGGAAATTCAAGCGTCCACACCAGTGCTGGACGCCGTTTTCCTTGGAGAATTCTGCATCACTTTTCCTCCCGACGGGACGGATGACGGCTGGTCAAAATCACCGTCCACTCGCCATCCCCGCCCCTCAAAGTTTAAAAAGGTGTCCGATTGGCCTAATTTTGACGGGATAGGGACCTTTCTTGCGCTCGCCCGACAAGCGGGGGTGCGAGACGGGGTTCGAGAGACCACTTCAGGACTTCGGAGGGTGCGTATGCGTTTTGACCTCTCCGGCCGGCGGCGATCCTTTATCTTTTTTCTTCGTCGCCGCCGGCCGGTGGTTACGTCGTTTTGTCGGGGCCTCGGCGCCGGTGGGCAGCGCTCCTTTCCGCGGTCTCGAAGTCCCGAAGCAGCGCCTTGGGATGAATGCACCCCGCAGCTGTCTCTCAGGGGGAGGACGCCTCAGCAGTAGTACATGGGGGAGGGGGAATTGGAATCAAAGACCTAGTGGTAAGAGGAGAAAAAGTAAAAGAAGGAGAAGAAATAAATTAGATGCGTTCTCGGAGTCCGCTGTCCTCCAGGTAGTTAAGAAGCGCAGAGAGGGCGCGCTTGACAGAATTCCGGTTGCCAGCAGGGAGTAGGGGTTGCCTTGAGTTGGCCGGGGGAGCCCAAGTCGGGAATAAACCACGAGCATAGTGTTCCTGCTTGTATCACCGGCGGGGCAGTGTAGGAGGAGGTGGTCGAGCGACTCGACGTCGCCGCAGTTTGCGCAGTAGAGGCTGCCACAACTAGTGAGTCGGTGGCACTCGCTCAGCAGCGC
>NW_023613974.1:0-40241 GCF_013339725.1 Rhipicephalus microplus | reverse complement strand
ACTGCTGCCAGGGCTGGTATTTCCATTCTATCCACGCTGCCTTCCTGGTAACGATTGATTTTTTTCTTTACAACCATGAGGTGGCTTTTACCAGCGTGTCGCAAGAACACTGAGCGCGAAGTCTCCTCGGACAAGCAGCTGGCTGCACTCGCCATCTCAGCAGTGTGCTGGCTGCTACTCATGAGCGCTGGGAAGGCGGTGCCTTGAATGTCTTCTGAAGTCCGCATGTCTGCGTGCTGCGTGACCCGGTTCAAGTACTTTCACACAGTGAAGAACGCCTACATGGCGGGGCCACGCAGCGACAACCTGAGCGACACGACACGTCCGCGTGGTTTCATTGGTTGAACCGAGAGCCGCTGCACTTCGCAGACATGCAAGTCACAGTGAATTGTTGTCGTGGAACCACCTGATGTAATTACGATAGTATAGCCCGTAAAGGTTACTTAGAATAAACGCTTATCAGCGTCATGCGTTCCCTCTCATTTTGTTTATGAAGCACGCCGGGAATTGGGTACATTGAGGCCATTGAGCCGGGGTACATTGAGACTGGGTACATAACGCCCTGTCGGTTTGAGTAAAAGTCATGCAGCAACATTGCCGAGGCGGAATTCCCAAGTCTTGAGACAAACTCGCACCGTGGCCAAGCATTCACACCTCATGTAAATCTGCGGATACGTTGGCGTATGGGTTCCATTGCTACCGGGTTTTCGGCTTGCTACCTTGATTTCGCAGCATTTCATTGTTCTATCTATTGCCGCTTCACTGTTAGGTGACAACTAGAGAATAGATGAGCTAGCTCCCAATTAATGTGGCACATATTCTCTTATACCGATTACGTTTGTTTCTGGTAGGTCTCACTAGCAAGTGTCTTCTTTTTTCTTTGATAACTTGCACAGCTTCGCAATAATAAGCCCCTAAGCCAGCTTTCACAATATGAGGAAGCGGGCGCTTTTTGTCTTTGAAACTACGCTTGAGACACCAGCAGTTTGTTTACCCATCGTCCGGATGTAAGTTGAGACCAGGTGTTAGGCAATTGCTTATTCTCATCATTGTATTCATATTGTGTCACTTTGATTTATGAGCATTATTTAGAGCTTCTAAGGGGCTTTTATAGTGTTTTTGTAGAGCCTATTTTTGCCTATTTTCACCGTTATGCCTAAACTACTTCAATTATCTAAAACAGCCTATTTTCAGAATTGTTAGCTAAGTGAATACTATTGGAGCTCAAATTCTGTTCTCTGGGGTATCACGAAACCATTATTGATATCACAGGGCAACATTGACATTTCTGAATTCAATGCGGCTAAACCGAAGTGCTCTAGTTTCTCCGACGTCCTGTAAACAACACCTATCAGCAGTAAAGTCGGACGCGGCGGCAACCGTATCCCATATCACTCCCATGGCGCGAGCTTTTCGAGGAGAAGGAGAGGCGAACACGCTGTTTCTGCATTCCTTAATTGGAAGACATCTCAGCGTCTCCAAAGTAATGTGGAGAGAGGAGTAATAATCGGTGAAGGAGAGAAAATGGCGTTCATGGCCGAGTACCGACTGACTGTAAAACATTCATTGACAGATTGACGTGGAGGGCGACAAACACAATACGCGGGTTCCCTCTTACACAAGCCTATTGGCTTCGACTGTGTCTTTTATTTAGATACTGGGTTTGTACCATTCCTCAAGGAATCACCATGACGATCCTCATCGACGCTGTCATCGTAGTAGTTCCATAGAGAAATAAAAAAAGGTTAAGAGTTGACACTCCCGTAAGCCCCAGCGGCCCAATCGACCCTAGCACACCTGGTGGTTGGCGAGAGCAAGTGGCGTGCGCTTCCTGTTTCGGTTTCACTGGTGCAAATTTTGAATTACTTTGCGTAACCAACGTTGTGCTATGACGAAAGTTCATGATTTCAGACCAAATGAATAGTTTTTGTAGGTCCTTTTGATTTAGCGATTCCCTGTTTTGTTTTGTTCAGTGGTTCATGCGAATTGGTCGTGACGTAATTTTTATTTCGATTAGGTTATAATAAAAAGAGATGCAGGTATTGATAATTCACTACGGTTTTATTCATCGCGCTTGTGTATTTCTTTTGGAACAAGTGATCTGTGTATATATCAGTCAAAGAGACAGATTATCCACAATGTTTTATTCAAAGGCAAGGTAGAGTCTGACAATATAAAAAGCACAATATGACAAAGGCAGACAACAAATGCATCTCGCCTTACAAATAAATTGTAACAAATATTGTAACAAATACAGAGAGAACACAGACAACGCACACATCGCTAGAGTTGGCAGAAGCCGAGAAGCTGCTGAAGTATGACACACCATGCCAGTGGGTAAGTAAGGATCTATGGCAAAAACACAGCGCACAATGCTGATGAAGAAGGAAGAAGTGACATATACACAGCGATGAAGTCGCGAATGACGCCTGGGGTTAACCGAAATAATGCATAGAAAAGAAGAGTGCACAGAAACCACACGACACAACATAGCAGAAAGGCAAAGGGGCAGTGTGCTGGCTGTGCTTAAGAACAGCTAGCCCAAAATGAAAAAAAAAAACCGGACTTGATGCCTGCTTGTCCTCAGAAAGGTAGGGCTTGCAGCTTGCTCACTACGTGAAAGACAAAACTTTATGCTACAACACTGGCAAGTCATGCATAACAGATGATGGTGTTGATGTGTGCCCTATAGTAAAAGCAACCGGTTGAACCCACTTTCTCGAAACACCAACAAGAAGAAAAACCAGTGCTCGATCAGCAATGGTTGAAGTGTGATGAGTGCCATCATCTGTAAAACCCTGGACAACGTCTCTTGAAGCATCATAGTACAAATTCTTTTTGAGTGCTATTTCGTCGAAAACTAAAGCGCGCACTTGGTCCCGTTCATTCCAAGCTTGAGTATTTGTTGCAATGGAAGAAAGGATTCCTGGAATTATGCCTGGAGTCATCTTTACATTAGCTAGCCACCTCCTTAATGAACGCCGGGAGGGCAAAGAAAAATATGGAGCCAGAAATCGGTATGCTCGTGGACCTCGGAAGTTTAAGTGAAGAGCGAATTTCTTGAACCATACGGGAAACCGCTTGCCCTTGCGTTTCGGCCTCAAGCGAACATGTGCAGAAAGAAGTTTAAAAACCTCCTCGGTGACGTGCGGTCGGATAACTCCAAGGACCTTTGAAGTCAATGACGGTGCTTGGTGAGGCTGTATCCGCAGTCTTTTGATAGTTTTCCGCTGTGCTGCTATATTGGCTTGCAGATGTTTAATGCTTTGCTTGTACTTCATTAATGGAGACATTGTCGCTGGCACACAGGAACGCACTGCAATAAACAAAAAAATGGATGTAAAAGCGAATAACAACTAATCCCATACGAGCACTTTCCTCGCTCTTTGAGACCCAAGGTGCACAACTTTCTGTGGTGCAAAGTTTTCGATTCCCCTACCTAAAAACAAACCATTCACAATGTTGACAATGCACAAAAAAATGAAAATCACTGAGAGCCCACGCTTACATTTTGTAAGTGCACACGTAGTGTCCTTTTGAGGATAGTTTCCTCAGAATGTCCTAAACATAAAATAGCACATTAAAAACAGCTGCAATAAAAGCATAGTCACCATTTTCTCTAGGGCACTCAGGCGTGGCGCTGTTGGCGGAGACGACCTGGAGGGTCGTGTGAAGCTTGTTCAGTGCCTCGGACAGTGATGTCGGAACAATCTTGCGAGCGGCCTGCGGAAGTCTCTATATCAATTCACTCTGGTGTTGAAGTGAACATACAACTTGCCGGTCAGACAAGTTCCTTTTGTGACAGCAGAACAACTGGTTAAGGTTTTTTCCGGCAAGACGAAGTCAGCAGAAATTCTTTCACCAGCTACAAGGGAGCTGCCACCTGCAGAGGTTTGGTCAACAGTCAACTTGGGTAAAAAAAAAAAGAAATCGCGACACTAAACGCACCCTGCTCATCGGGGCACCTCAATGTGTGGGAGCCGCTTTTTGAAGCCTCTACCGCAGGTCCTGAAGAAATAAAATAACGACAATGTGTCAGTAAGAGGCTTAAAATAACACAAACTGAAGCTCATCCGCACCTTGCAGTGCAGCTTCTGCAGTCATGTCACAGTCACTATTTGAAGAGACGCTCAGAGAACCTGCATATATGTGCAGTTGGTACAAGTTACAAAGCTTGTAGCATGGGGAAACTTAAACAGCTCTTTCAAACGCATAAATTGGTCGAACGAGGAAGAAAAGAGAAGGCACCAACAAGGAAACAAGTAATTTGTGATTTTTTGAATTATCAACAGTGCCAGCTTTCACTGATGAAAGGTATATGTACATGTGCACTCAGGCTTGAAGATAACGTGAAATAGCCCTTTAAAGTCATTCAAAACAAGTTGCGCAAGTCAAGAGAATAAAAAAAAACGACAGAAAGGTAAAGCTGCTGTTAGGAAGGTAATAGCCCACAATTGGCAAAATTTAAGACTTTCCAAGTGTTACTTCTGTAGTGAGGTTTCTCCATCGGCTACAAAAATCTTCGCGGTCAACTGTCGCCACTGGTTCAATACAAGTGGCTGCTATTGCACATATTTGAGTTTCAGTCAATCACTTACATGGTGCAGCTGGTTGTACACTGGGAACAGCCATTCTTGTAAGCCTTGTGTGCCCAGGGTCCATGACACTTTGAGCAGTAAAATGGTCGCTGCAAACCAACCCTGTACGTTGCGTACAATAGGCTGGCCGGCTTACTCAGGAGATCATCGCGTCCAGCATACTGCATCCATGCTTTCAACCTGAATTGGCAATGAACTATCAGCTGAAAGGGGAAGTGCTTGAATAGTGATTTTTTATTGTTACCCTAACTGAGCAAGTACGAACAGTAAGCCTAAAGACATGCAATTCATACAAAAGCTTTAACAAACCTGCCGTCCCGTGGTATGCAAAAGAAACTCGTCCCAGGCTTCTTGTGGGTTCTGCCATTGTTGAAGCACCACGATACGCAGCAGTAGCTCCCGTAGCTTGCACCGCCAGACGGCATGGCATCAGCGCAGTCTGAAAATGTTAGTAAGTGGATGCTTCGCTGTCAAATTACGAAAAAGATATGTGCACGTAATAAGTGTACCAGCAAACCCCTTTGAATGATTAGCTAATCGATGCACAATACAAAACCAGTGATACGTCTCTGACCCATAAAACTCTGACTAACAAAGATTGACGTCAAGACCACGTACAAAGATCTTCAGAACTTTCCAGGCCGCTATTCCTTGTAATGCAATGGTATCGCAGTATCAGCAGTACATTTGGAAGAAAAATCGTAGTTGAAATTTGTGCGGTAAAATTATATTGGAAACGTCAATAAAATGTGTGGGCAGCTTGCACTAGTGGCACAAGGCTAGCGAAGAAACGAAGATGATGGCCACTTGGCTAGTCCAGATTTGCTTCCGGCAAACCAAGAATTATTCATGTTCCGAGCCTTCGGGAAACTCGTCGTGAAGCATGCGAGGCCCAGCGAACGCTTTTCAATATTTTGCATCGAACCACCGAGCCTATGACCTAGCTGCCCTGCTATGCTAAGCGCACAGACGCTCGCGTCCGTGGCAGACGCAGCACGCGTCGCCTCGGCTTGACGCCGTGCCGCCTTTGCTATACTGCATAGGTTGCACAATGTTCCCGTCTAGCCGCAGCATAGAGCCGCAAACTTTCTTTTTAGCGAACCTCCCCATCCTTACAAGCTTCAGAAAAAGGTTACAACTGCGTGAATGAGACGCCACGTAAGAAACAAACTCGCACACACGAAGTGCAACGTGTGTGCATCTTTCTATGTTTGTTGCATGGTGCCTTATTCGCGCAGGTGTAACCGTTTTTTTGAAAAATGACCCACCAAGCTTGACAACATGTCATTCAACAAGCTTCGCTTGAAAATGTGCCTCACCTGTAATCTCATGCACGAAAACGCCGACGCAGCCGCCGTTGACGAAAGCGACGAAAGCTTCCCGCTGTCAGTCATGCATGGGCTTGTCGCTGGGTTGATGCTGTTTATGACAGTACGGCTGAAGAAAAATAATCGCGCAAGGTAAGTTGCATAAATTGTTTTTATGAATAAAGAATATACCAGATTTGGGCGTATAATTATTATTTTGTAAAAACAATTCTGTTCCATTGATTATAAATGTTTTTTTGCGCTTGCGTCCTCTGACGTTTGGTGAGAGCACTAGTTCGTTACGTAGTCGTGACGCACTTCCTGAGGCCAGGTTTCGCGGAGTGTCCTCTCTTGTCTTTTTCTTTCTCTATGGTAGTTCTCTATGGTTTCGCGGAGTGTCCTCTCTTGTCTTTTTCTTTCTCTATGGTAGACCACAAAATGCCTTTCCCGTCAATGAGAGGTGACCCTCACAAGCTTTCGCTGTAGAGTTCCTCTGTTAAATTTTTATTTCAACAAATCAGGAGTTTCATTAACTAACCTATGTGTAGTTTGAAATGAACCGGAAACAATAGATCACTTTCTTCTCACAAGCCGCCGCTTCGCCTCACTGCGCCGAATAATTCTTGAAAGACCGATTGGTATGCTCGGATTGCATGTCAATACATCCACCCTATTATCGTTTGGAGCCAGTCAGTTGGGTGTGGGCCGCAGTGCTATTCTGTCAGCGCTACATAAATTCATTCAGGCAACCGGAAGGATACGCTGCTAGTGGTACTGCCAGATATATCCTAATATTTCTCCCCCTTCCTCATTCTTGTTAATTTGTTTTATATATTCTGGTTTATCGCATTCTTCTGCAATTTTTTCACGTTTTTTCAAAGGAACATTATTATTGTTTCTATCTAATTTCTCTTTATTTTTTTTTAGCAAGCGTTGTAAAAAATGATCTATTAAGAGGTACAGTGTGGCCCATCCCCCACGTGGGTATGAGCCAAGATCTCCTAGGAGACAAGACAAGACAAGTTCTTCGAGTGGCACGCCGCTTTCTCATCTGTTCAATTTTTTCTCAACTGTTCACGGTGCACGAGGGCAGGTTACTCGCGCTCACGAGAGCTACCACGAGCGATCGTGAGCGAGCCGTCGTGCCCAATCGAGGTCTCGAGATCGCCGCTAGAAAACGCTCATTCGACAAGACCAGCGGTGGTACCACATTGCGCAACCAGTCTTTGGCGATCCCCAACAGCCAAGAGCGGATGGCCACCCAACTTGGACCTGCACCGGGTGGAAGCCACGTTCATGATCGGCGTCCTCTGCCTCGGCTTGCTGGGCCAGCGATACTGCAGCCTTCGATGAACCTCCTTGACCACCACTGCGGCCAGGGCCAGTACTTCCATTCGATCCTTGCTATATTTCAGACAATGGCTGATCTTCTTCTTGAACACCATGACTTGGCTTTTGCCAGCGTGTCACAAGTACACCGAGCACGTTGTGACCTCAGACAAGCAGCTGGCTGCACTCGCCATCCCAGCAGAATTCCTGCTGCTACTCATGATCGCTGGGAAGGCGGTGCCTTGAATTCCTTCTGATGTCCATACGTCTGCGTGCTGCGTGACCCGATTCGGGGGGTTGTACACAGCGATGAACACCTGCATGACGGGGTAACGCAGCCACAACTTCACCGACATGACACACCCGCGATGTTTCAGTGGTTTAAGCAAGCGCCACTGCACTTCGCGGACATGCAAGTGATAATAAATCGCGAGCGTGGAACCAACAGATGTTCGGACGATAGTAAAGCCTATAAGGGTTATTTCAAATAAACGCTTATTAGCGTCATGCGTTGCCTCTCATATTCCTCACCGTACTCACCGTGAGAATATAGGTACATTTGACCACAGAAGCATATTAATCACGCATGTTTCACGCATTTAGTCGAAGGGTGTGTTACGATGCTTGAAGTTTGCGTTGTACTGTTTGCTGGAAATAGCTATAACGAACTGGCGACTCGAGATAAAGTTCAGAAAGCCAGAGACACGAGATGGATTCCAAAACGCCAGGGACAAGCTCGCGCTGTAACCAAGCGCACGCACCCATGATATATATGTACGGACGGGTCGTCGTTGGTGTATCAGCCTTCCATCGTTTCGGGGTTTTCGGTTCACCAACATCGCTTCGCACTCATTTGTTTGTTCTTGTTCATCTATTTGTTTGATCTTGTAGTGCGCATCCACTGTTGGTGACTTACCAAGAAAAGATTGTTTTTTATTAGGCAGTATGAAAGTTTAAAGTAACAGAGGTCAAATATGTAAAGATCACAGAATACATAAGAAATTATAGCATTCAATCTGATATACACGTCTAATGAAAACAAATAAATCAAAAATAGCTCTCTGTTTTATCGGGCTAACCTTTGTCTCCTTTAGTGAACAAGTGGTGAGCAGTGTGGCTTATCGAGTTTCTCTTGTTGGATATACCCATTTAGGTCGAGGATAGTTTTACTGTAGGCATAATGGCACATATCCATTTTCATGTAATGCACACAGATGAGGGCTAGCTCAAACAGCTTCGCTGCTAAAGAAACATACAGTGGTGCTACTTGCACTCTTGGCTTTGGTACTCAGCATTGTCGTGGAGAACTGATGTCAAGTATTAGACACGCGGGATGTGGCCATCATTTAACTTCAATGTAGGCGTACAGCTGTAGCACCAATTCTTTAAAAGAAAGTTCATACGTTATGAAGAGCTCTATTTGATGATCCGAAGAAGTGCCATCTTTTAGGGCGACACTGTGGGCTGCTTCCACGTGGGGACAGTTAAACGTGGCCTAACTGCGGCATCACAGGCTCTCGTGACAATAATAATTTTAAGAGCCGACCGCTTATGAACTTGCCTTATGTTTGTACTTATATTCAATATTGGTTGCCTTTAAAGGTCACTGATTTTTGTACAAAATTGCACATACTATTTTGAATACCCTCCTGGATTTCTCGCACCTGGTCTTACAGCTACATTCTGTAATGTGGGCGTGGTGCTCTACATTTACAGTTTGGTCTTTTGATCGAGAAGCTCACATTACAGCGATTGCTTGTTTTATTTTGTTGCTTGCATAGCGATATAGTAAGTAAATACTTCATTATACTTTGTTGCTTCTTTTGTTTCTTGATGATTTTGTACACTGTTGT
Organism: Rhipicephalus microplus; assembly: GCF_013339725.1. Classification (NCBI taxonomy): domain Eukaryota; kingdom Metazoa; phylum Arthropoda; class Arachnida; order Ixodida; family Ixodidae; genus Rhipicephalus; species Rhipicephalus microplus. Next base: position 31,154 of record NW_023613974.1, on the reverse strand, counting down.
GACCATTATTCAATGCGTGATATAGATTTCTTGGTGTTGTGGCGCTCAATGAAATTGACGGTAGGCTAACTCCAGGGAAAACGCGAAAAATATCGCACAAGCTTTCAACTGCCCATTGTTCGCACAATTTGGAAGTGGCAGCAAGGGGGAAATGGGGGGGGTTCTTTTACTCCCAAAAATGTTTTACGCGAAGAGCTAATTTTGCAGAGATTTTGGCATTGGTGTAACCTCCTTCGTTTTAGCAAGGTTTTAGCGGGACGGCTCAGTGTTCTTGGATAGTTGAGTATGAACTACTCGAAATCGTTAAACAATTTTCAAAACACAAATTTCTTCAATGAGCTTCAACACTTCGCTCAAGGCACGGCTATTACCTATTTACACGACTTCTGTATGGCCACCGAATATGTAGCTTAATGACGTCAACCACTCAACCAGTGGCCTCGAACAATGACACATCTGTTTCCGTCAACCAAAGCCTTCCGGAGAGAAAAGAAACAAATTTTTGCCTTGGTGAAATAATTATCAGATTGCTTTTCAACTGCCTCGAAGGTCCGGCGTACCACCAATAAAAAACACAGAATTAGAGCGCAGGACGCCATGAGGCATATATTCCAGTATCCATATCGAGGGTCACAAAAAGAACGGGAAATTATCAAGTACCTTTTGGAGGAGATGCTTTCGAATGATGTCATCCAGTCTTCAAATCGTTCATGAGCGCTCCCATAGCACTCGTTAAGAAGAAAGACAACACAATTCAATTTTGTGTCGACTACCGAAAACACAACAGGGTAATTAAACGAAATGTCTACCCCCTGCCACGTATTGACGATACACTAGATCGGCTGCGATGCACAAAGTTTTTCTCCTTCTTGGATCTGAAAAGCTGGCATTGGCAAACAGAGGTCGACGAGCGAGACTGTGACAAAACGTCATTCGTAACACCAGTTGGCCTCTTTGAATTCAAAGCGCTTTCACTCGGCCTCTGTTCCGCGCCAGCGAAGTTCCAGCGAAAAGGTACACTGTCCTCGCAAGATATAAATGGAAGCCATGCCTAGTGTGTTTGGATGACGTGGTGTTATTTTCTGCAACGTTTCACTAACATCTATAGTGATTACGCACAGTTTTGAAAGTGATCCGGTCTGCAAACTTGACAATTATACCCAAAAATTCCACTTCGGCTTCGAGGAGCCGCGAATCCTCGGACATGTCATTAATTGTGGGGGCATTCGTCCGGATCCCGAAAAGACAGCCAATATTCAGAGGTTCCCAAAAGCCAGAGACAAAAAATCAGTGCATAAACTTTGGGGTTTGTGCAAAACTTCTCAAATATAGTGGAGCCTCTTACACCACTAACAAAAGACGACGTCCCGTTCCCATGGGGGAACGAACAAGGGAAAGCTTTTGATGAAGTAGGAAAAAGCCTACAGGGTTCACCAATACTTGCCCATTTTGATGAGACAGCCGACACTGAAGCTCATACCGATGCCAGCAATGTCGAACTCGGCGCCATCCTGGTCCAGCGGCAAATTGGTCAAGAGAAAGTGTTAGCCTATGCCAGCCGCAAACTCTGAAATGCTGAGACAAACTACACTGCGACTGAAAAAGATCACCTCACAGTCATCTGGGCAATGAACAAGTTTCAACCCTGTCCTAATGGGAGACTGTTCAGAGCTGTCAGTAACCATCATGCTCTATGTTGGCTGGCAAATCTCAAGAATTCGTCAGGTCGTCTAGCAAGAGGTAGCCTTAGGCTGCAGGAGTATGACATTACTCTCATATACAAATCTGGAAGAAAACACAGCGATGCCTACAGCCTTTCACGCTTCCCGCCGATCCAAGTGTATCTGAATGAAAGACTCCCCGTTTCTAGACGTTGTCGATGCATCAAAAATCGCTCAACAACAACGAGATGACCCGGATGTGCTGGCGCTTATACAGCACCTGCCGGGTCTCGACGTTGAAGACCCTCGCATATTCTCCAAAGGGCTCTCCACGTTCTGTCTTCGAGGAAGTGTCCTTAACAGGAGGAACTTTGAAACTAACGGTGGAGCATTTTTACTAGTAGTACCTACAGCCATTCGAGAGGGAATTCTACGTGCATGTCACGACGAGCCAACATCTGGACACATGGTGCGAACCGAACAATCGCCAGGATTTGCTTGAAGTACCATTGACCCAAGTTGCTCGCATCAGTGTCGCGTTACGTGAACTCTTGTCACTCCACCCGTAAAACAATCCTGCCTTCTCCAGGCAATAGACCTTCCCGATGCCCCCAGTCCAACAAGAGGCATGGACTTCCTAGGACCTTTCCCGACATCGTATGCAGGCTACTAGAAGTGGCTAGTCGTAACCGCAGACTACCTGACCCGTTATGCTGAGACTGACTCTCAGTAACGTACAACAGCTGCAGAAGTCGCCGAATTCTTTGTGAACAACATAGTCTTCAGATGTGGTGCGCCCATCGTCGTTATTACGGATCGAACAGCGCAATTACGGCCGACCCAGTGAAATGCCCGATACGAATGACAAATAACTGTCACCGAAGAACAACGGCGTATCACCCTCATTCAAATGGCTTAACCGAACGCATCAACACAACTCTCATTGATAAGCTATCAATGTATGTCGATGTTGAATATAAACAGCGGGATTATATATTACAACTCATAACATTCGAATATAATACAGCCGTTGAAGAAACAACCCGCGTTGCCCCTTTCATACTAGTATTAGGGCGAACAGTAACCACCCCACTGGATGCCATGTTACCACTACGGGACGAAAGCAGCTATACTTAGAGGACTTCTTGCATAAAGCCGAAGAAGCACGACAAATGGCAAGGCACTGAATACGCTTCCTACAGTGCGTCAGTTTTTGTCGGTACAACAAGCGACGCAGTGATACACTTTGGCAGCCTATAGTTTAAAAGTGTAGATATAGATCAAGGTGCGCCGCCGCAGACTCTGAAAAGCTTCTTTGCCGATACTACGGCCCTTACGAAGTATTTCACCGTATCAGCGATGTCAATTATTGAAGTGAGATTTGCTTGACACGAGAGCTCAAGACGCCGCGATCCCACGGAAGTGGTACACGTATACACGGCGACAACGTTCTGCGGCAGCGCAAACAAGTCTACGAAGCCGAAGCACGCGATTTCTTATTAATCTTCTGCATGTATTCCACTAACGCTTACTTTGGTATGCTGCGTAGCATAATAGAGAATATAAAAAAATTGGCAGTACCCACTTACAGGGAAGAATCGATAATGTGCGAAGCACGAATGACAAATGTTTATACGTCACTCTAAAATCAGCCCAAAGTTACAAGGTGGAGGTAAATGATGCCTTACATGACTTCTGTATCACGATTTCATATTTCGGTGTGGTGTTTACCTTCGTCATCTGTTCACGTCACGTGCTACCAAATCTAGTATATATGGAGCTAGCGAAACGGCTGCGAGCATGTTATGAGCGTGGTATGTTGTCAAGTTCTTACAGGACAGTCGTGTCAGCATTATCATGTTTGCACCAGTCATATATTTCATCATTCATTGACGTCAAGTGACACCAAATTTTGTATATGTGGAGCTAGCAAAATGGTCACGAGCGCATCAGAAAGGGCCCAATATACTCCTATGTAGCGTAGACCGGTGCATGCTCGGCACAGCGACGCTACGTTAGTAAAACGCGAGCACTCTATAGTCTGGCGCGACCGGCGCGATCAGCGTCCATCGGCACGGCCTCACGGCAACCGGCGCGAAATGTGACATGCTGTTTTCCGCGTCAATGCGTTACTCAGACAACACTGACCCCCGTATTCACAAACCCTCCTTCACTCAAAAGCTCTCCTCGAATTGAAAAAGTCGATGGAAGCGCCGTCTCTTGACAGACCAAGTCACTGCATATCGGCAATATTCTGCAGCGATTCTTGAGAAGCGCAGCGTCAATTTCAGTCGAGCAGCGGCACAGTGCTCAACTCAGTCAAGTGAAGGATGAAATTCGAGTCGAGGAGCGTTTCTGAATACGGGGGTTAGTCTCCCCTTTTTCGCGACGGAGGGACGCCGAATGTATTGGAACGCGCATGCGTCACAGCAACACAGCGCGGCGGCGCCCGCGAGTATATGGTGGGACCGGCACCTGGTGTGGCAACGCCGGCAAGGCACGACTAAATGAACGCCGGGGAGCACGCGCACCACGTCACGTCGAAACGTAATGGTGCCTTGAGCGTGGGTTGTAGCCATGGTCTCACTAGACACACATCTCATGATTATCATCTTTTCACCAGTCGCATACCTTTGTCATTCATTGGCGTCACGTAACACCAAATTGGCATATGTGAACCTTGGGGAAAGGCCACGAGCGCATCATCAGTATAGCATCCAGTCATGTTGTTAGATGACACGCATGTCGTAATTATCGCGTTTGAATGTGTCGTCTATCTCTGTCGTCCTTTTGCGTCGCTTAATACCGAGCTTGATTTGATTTACATGTGGGGTTTAACGTCCCAAAACCACCATATGATTATGAGAGACGCCGTAGTGGAGGGCTCCGGAAATTTCGACCACCTTAGATCCATTACCCAAATCTGAGCACACGGGCCTACAACATTTCCGCCTCCATCGGAAATGCAGCCGCCGCAGCTGGGGCTCGAACCCGCGACCTGCGGGTCAGCAGCCAAGTACCTTAGCCACTAGACAACCGCGGCGGGCCGTAATACCGAGCTTGGCACATGTTAAGCTAGCAAAAAGGCGGCGAGCGCATCATGAGAGTGGTATGTACTGATGTTGTTACATGACATGCATCTCATGTTTTTTATGTTGGCACCAGTATCGTACCTTCGTCACACATTCACGTCCCGTAATACTAAATTTGGTATAAGTGAAGCTGGCGAGACGGCCGCCAGCGCATCATGAGTGTGGCATGTGGACATGTTGTTACATGACACGCCTCTCATGATTATCATGTTTGCACCAGCCACATACCTTCGTCAGCCCTTCACGTACTGTAATACCAATTTTGGTATATGTGACGCTAGTGAAACGGCCGCAAGCGCATAATGAGCGAGGAATGTAGCCTTGTTATTACATGACACGCAATTCATGATATCCATGTTAGGGTCTGTGGCTTGTGTTCGCCATGTAATCATGCCATACCATGACCGTTTTGCAACATGCCCAGTGAGCGAAACCACCACAAGAGCTGTAGAACTATGAATGGTAAATCATGACATTCATGATATACATGTAATATTTTCAAGTTATGACTAGTCAAATATGTTTTCCATACAGTCATGTTATGTCACACATATTTCGGTGTGGATACCATTATCGAAACGGCCAGGAGAGCTAAAAGTTGTAGATAGATAGATAGATAGATAGATAGATAGATAGATAGATAGATAGATAGATAGATAGATAGATAGATAGATAGATAGATAGATAGATAGATAGATAGATAGATAGATAGATAGATAGATAGATAGATAGATAGATTGGCTAAAGGCCGCTAAAAATTGCTGCGCATTTAAAAGGAAAAGATGTCGATATTATGGTAAATATTGCTCTCGTAAAAATTAAGAAGCAGCACCCATGTTGGATTTTCGTTCTTTCATGTTTCTTGTTTTCTGATTTTCTGGTGCCATTTCACCTTTTTCCTGTTTCAGTAAACAACGATACCGTCGCTCGCTTCCAGCAAGTTCACATCGAAACTTACAAGTGGTTCGTCAGGTAATGTGCATTTATTGAGCAGGTAGAAATGAAGACAGTGGCGCGTCGTGAAATATTTTGTCTCCCGCGCATGCAATCACCGAGTATTTGTGTACAAGTGATATCATCAGCGGAAGTGGCACTACAATCGCTATAGCCACCTTGAAAGTGACGCTGGAGACCTTCCAGTTTTCAGCGAAACCAGCTGCTTAGAAGATATAGTGCGATTTGAAGCCTTACGTTAAACCAATGACCTTTTTTCTAAATCACGTTGCATACTTGGTTCGTTTTTTGTCTGCCTATTATTGTTGATACGATAATGCTGAATATGGCGTACCGTAACACCACTCCCGTTGGTGTCTGCGGAGGTATAGTCGTTCCTTGCGCTTTGACTGAGTAAAAGACGTGTTATTGTAGCTTAATCTGTTGACTGAAAACACAGCGTTCTTGGGGGAGTAACTATTTCGTTCCACCAACTTCCACTTACGAACGTCAGACGTCCATCCATAACCGATCGGTGTCAAGATTACTGTTTCTCGTGGCTGCCTTCGCGTTCCCTAAAAAAATAACGTGTGACTCCAGCACCTTCTTGCGCCTCTAAAAGAAGGAAAACAACGATGCGGACCAAGCATGCACTGCAATTTAGAAAATAACTTTTTGGCTTTGCGCTGTTGCAATTGCCAAGTACCTGCTCGGTCGTACCTTTCTTTTTTCTGAAATAAACCGCAATGCTCGAAGAATGTTCTTCTTTTGAACGATTCAATCGCATTGCGGTTGTGCCAAAAAGTTTATGTTGGAAGCGCTTGCGAAACCGAAACCGAAATCGCACGAAAACAGATTACTTGGCTTATTAACATATGCACAGAAGCTCCGCCCATGTAGCTTTGGCTGTGCTGCCACAGTTGTTTGTCGCCGAGTTTGGGCCGCATGAAGCCCTATCATGACAGATCGCCGAAAACAAGTGAGAGTGCACATGCATCCTTTCATTGTCCCAAGCATCATGACGACGCATCTGAGGAGGGGGATAGTGCTGCGAGAGGTTGCCCATGTTCAAGTAGCCCGCCACGACCATCGTGGCACGAGCACCATGCAGGCCAGACCCGGCTGGCCTGCGCCACGCGCTCCTGCGCTCTATCTGCGAAAAAGAGGAAGACAGTTAGATCTCCAGAATTCGACTACTCGGACTTCAACGACCATAGCCATTAGACTCGTGGGCACAAGTTGACTCTAATAAATACGCTTGTTTTAGTTGACTGTCTGCCTCCGCATCGCTACAGTATCTTCATCTGTCCCTGTTTTCACTCCGCGCTATCTGGTTTTCGGTTTCGTTTTTTTCTTCTTCTAATTTTTGGCATCCGAATTGCCCGAGAGCAGACGACGCGTGTTCTCGTGCTCCAGCGCGAGAGAGCTGAGCGAGCTGCCAATCCAAATTGTGAAGCGTTTGAAAAAACAAGTCCCTGAAAGAAGACGTGCTGTGTTCCCGCCTGCCTCGTACAACCTCTCATCAGCGGTGCCCCAGTGTATATAGCTACCTCTGCATAAAGCTCCACAACATCGATAGTGCAACCTGCGTGCTTTTCGATGAAGAGCTCACTGCCAGGTAGGAATGTGGCTTCTAAAAATATGTCACTAAGCTGGTAGTTTTTGCACCCTTCTCTCCGGTCATTTATCAGGCTGATGATCTGCTTCTGCTCAGTCTTTTTAAGCCATGTAAAACACACCCAGAACAGCGTTCATTCGACTGTGCACTTTTCACTCACTAAGCTACACATCCAAGGCAGCAATCGCACTCTGCGAGCTGTGTGGGACAAAGTACAACTACATAGCTCTGAGAAAATGTTGACGCCTTTGCGTCATAATGAACAAGAGCATTTACTACATGAAACAATTTGCATTTCTGGAAAAAAAATGTATCGTACCTATCTATATTCACAATATTGGTGACCGGAAAAGCTGTTCAGCCTGCCTATATTCTGTGATTATCCCGCGCTTTGTATGCCTACAATATATAATGTTTATATATATAATTTATTTTCGTAATTATATTAAACTTAGATATTTGTGAATTTATTTACCTATTTATTTATTAGCGGAGTATGCAATATATAAAGCGCACAAAATTTTATTGGTATTATTAGCACTTTGTTTCATATATCGACAATGCGGCTGCTACGGCCGCATTTTCATTAGAGGCAGCGTGTCTCGAGGTCTCTATTCGCTGCATCATAACAGTGGTCGAAATTTCCGGAGCTATTCCATAAACGCCGCCTCTCAATTTTCTCGCAGTTTTGAGATGTCAATTCATAACAATTACATTACTGTTACAATACTATTTCCCAACAATGCCTGAGTTATAACATTCAGTTAATGGACTTCTTTCGAGAATGGTTCTGTTCCATTACATATGGAATCATCATTGTCGTCATAATTTCTTATTTATTACCGACTGGCACACCACCCTCAAAGTACTATTTGGTTAAGCTTATCCAATTACTCGTTTTTTCGCCAATCACCCAGAGTGGGTGAGAGCCATGCCTTTAGGCCATCATCATCATAATCATCATTATCGTCATATACACCATCATCAAAGTGCTCACGCATATTTCTTTTTTTTTTCTTTTTAAATTGTTCATGGTGCAGGAGGGCAGGTTACCCGCGCTCACGAGAACTACCACGAGCGATCGTGATCGAGCCGTCGTCTTCAATCGAGGATCTGGAAACTGTCTCGACAAAACACCAATTCGACAAGACCAACGGTGGTACCACATTGCGCAACCAGTCTTTGGCGACCACCAACAGCCAAGAGCGGATGGCCACCCAACTTGGACCTGCACCGGGTGGCAGCCACGTTCATGATCGGCGCCCTCTGCCACGGCTGGCTCGAACAGTGCTACTGCAGCCTTCAAGGGACCCCTTGGAGCACCACCGCTGCCAGTGCCGGTACTTCCGTTCGATCCTTGCATCATTCCGGACAACAATTGATTTTCTTCTTGACAACCATGGGGTGGCTTTTCCCAGTGTGTCTCAAGAACGCCTAGCAAGATGTGACCTCGGACAAGCAGCTGGCTGCACTCGCCACCTCAGCAGCATGACTGCTGCTATTAATGAGCGCTGGGAACGCGGTGCCTTGAATTCCTTCTGATGGCTGGATGTCTGCGTGCTGCGTGACCCGGTTCAAGTAATTTCACACAGTGAAGAACACCTACATGGCAGGGCCGCGCAGCGACAACCTGACCTATATGACATGTCCACGTGGTTTCACTGGTTGAAGCGAGCGCTGCTGCACTTCGCGGACATGCAAGTGACAGTGGATTGCGGGCGTGGAACCACCTGATTTAAGGATGATAGTGTAGCCTATATAGGTTATTTTGAATAAACGCCTATGAGCGTCATGCGTTGCCTCTCATTTGTTTATCAAGCGTGCCGTGAGACGGGGTACATTGTGACTATAGAAGCATATTCATCATGCATGTTTCATGCATTTAGTGCCCCCTGCACTTGTGCCCTAAAATAATAACACAGCTAGAACGGAATAGTGTTTTTATTCTTGTGGCTCATACCAACTGTGCGGGATCGGCCAATAATTGAGTGGTTTTATGAAGAATCATTCTATTTTAGAGTAAATGAACTTACAAATCTAAAGCAATAAAACATTTAGAATGAAGTTTTGATGATCACTGATCTATACTTACTATATTGTTTTTGTATTAGTAATCGATAATAACCTAGATCTGAACCTAGGTTCAAAAAAAGAAATAAAGAGGGAGAAGTTATGTGTATGTCGACACAGAATAATAATATTAGTTTGTTAGTCTTTTCATTTTATTCAGATAATTCCGCACTGCTTGGTAAACTTTCGCACTGGTAAACCCAGAAATAGAAGCTCCATGGGACAGAACCACGGGCTTGGATAAATTAATTTCAAAACCTCGTAAAGGAATTTCTAACTTGGATCTCCTAGCAGTCCCCAAGATCCAATTCTGCTTCTTTTTCCACGTTCTTTTTTTGTTTTCAATACGTGCCGCGCACAGCTGGGCCCCGCAGGCTCGTGCGCCACACACCATCCGGAGGGCATAAGTATCGGCTAGCGCACGTAAGCTGAAGTCACATTGTATCAATTTGTACTGGCGCGTCGCCGGTGTCGTAAGCCTTCCGTCGTTTCGGGGTCTTCCGTTCGCCGCCATCCCTTCGCAGGTATTTGTTGGTTCTCGTTCGTCTATTAACTGTGGCGCACACCCACTGTAGGCGACTTGCCAACAGTTGAGTGTTTTTTTAATAGGCAGTGTGACGGTTTAGAATAACGGAGACCATATATTTAAAGTTCACAGAATGCATAAGAAGTTCAAGTATATGATCAAATATATACATTTCTCACAAACAAATAAAACGAAACTAATTCTCTGTGTTTTTGGGCTAGCTTTTGCCTCCTTGAGTTTTAGTGAACAATTGATGAGCAGTGGGGCTTATCGAGTTTCTTTTTTGCATATACCCATTCATGTCGAGGATAGCCTTTCTGTGGGCCACAGTGGCATGTATTTGTTCGGTGGTAATGCCCAAAAATTATGGCTAGCTCAAACAGCATTGCTGCTGAAGGGACATATAGTAGTTTTACTTGCACTCTTGGCTTTCGTGCTCAGCATTATCATGGATCACTGATGTCCAGTATTAGACACGCTGTATGTGCCCGTCATTTTCCTTCATTGTATGTGATGAAAACTGAATAGAATGCTGGGAAGGCACAAATGCTGTGCTGGTTCGATACTGCTTCACATTGGCAGCCAAAGGACATTTTTATTACGTGACGTGTCGACGAGACCCGGTATACCTTCCGTCGGCACAGAATAGCTGTTTTAGCTAATGTACGGCATTTCCATAAGTTCCCGCAACTACTTATATTGAGCCATGCAAATCAAGCTGCAGAGTCGCTACGATGCACGCGAAATCATGTTGGATGTTTTGGAGGTGGGAGAAGTATGGACGGTGTACACGCCAGCCATCAGGCAAGATCTTCTGATGCAGTTGCATGAACGCAAGATGATTGTGTGTGATGAACCGCAACTCAGAGATTGACTAAAATAGTTTGGGGCAATGAAACGCAGGAGGAGACTGACGTCCTGCACCGAAGATGGACCACCTGCGACGCAGCAGAGACAAAGTGCGTCCTTCTGTTACTAATTTTTTAAATTTTTAGTAAGCATCAAGTTTAAGGCAAATTTCATTGGTGAATAAGCCACCGATATTTGTCTCTGTAGGTTAGTTCATCAGAGACATCTATCTTTTTATTTGTAAATAACGTGCGCAGGTTTCCTCCTCCAATCAAAAGAGTGTGCGCGTGCCGCTGCTCTAGTTCGGCCGTTGAGGTGGCTACAGATTAGCACGACGCACGATTTAGGAGCTTCGCCCCTAAAAACTAGGAACAGATTGATTGATTTGTGGGATTTAACGTCCCAAAACCACGATATGATTATGAGAGACGCCGTAGTGGAGGGCTCCGGAAATTTTGACCACCTGGGGTTCTTTAACGTGCACCCAAATCTGAGCACACGGGCCTACAACAAAACTAGGAACAGAAGGACGCACTTTGAGCACTATCTAACCAGAAAAGTTTGCCACGGTAAACTCGCTAGGCGTACCTTTCTTGGTTATAGCAAGGTTCAGGGAGGGTTGGGGCGAAGTGCCATGAACTAGTGGCAGTGTTACGGCTGGGAGCAGTGGCGCCTTTGGGACTGTGTTGGCGTCTCGCCTTCGTAACAGCGGTGAAAAGTATGAACTAGACAAAAACGCAGGCCGTAAAAGAGTACAGCCGTGTCACGTCTCATTGAGTCCTTGTCTGCCTGGCCATGTCACGTCTCATTGAGTTTTTGTCTGCCTATCCGTGTGACAAACGTATGACCATGTGATCCGCTGTATGTCTTCGAATTTCAACAGCTGAGCGTTTACTCTTAACACTCTCAGATTTATTAGGAGAGGTGAGAGAACGGTCCCCACAGAGTCCCTTTTCTGCCTAATTGGTGAGGGCTATGTTTAGTGTCTTGAACACAAATGTATGAGTGTGTATCAGTGAGAAATCGCTCAATATATTTTACGGTGTTTTGGCCGCAATGTACATGTGCAAAGTATGTAAGAATAATGTAATGGGTCACGTAATGAAGACCCCCTCCCAATTCAAAGCGAGCGCAACTTTGTAATTTTTGGATATCGCGATCGGATCGAGGATAAAGCAAGAAATCCTGTACGGGCGAAACCCAAAGGCGGTGTTTCCATACGCATTTTCGGTATTGAGAAACTCGAACAATCTGTCGTGCACCATCGTCTTCATTATTTTTCCCACCCAAGAAGTAAGATATACAAATATTTGATTATTTGTCTGTTTATAATAACTTTTATTTGTTTATTTTATTATTAAATTTCTGACAAAGTGCACAATATACTGCAGTCTACGTGACTTTAATTGTTCATTGACTCGTTTCCCTACACTTTAAAATGCGGCTATCGCAGTCGCGTTTCAAATAGAGGCCAAAATGGTTGAGGCCCGTGCACTTCCATTTGGTGCACATCAAAACCCAGGTGGTGGAAATTTCCGGAGGTTTCCACCGTACGGCGCCCCTCAATAATCATTTGGTGGCTTTAAGGCGTTAAACCCCAATATTAAAATTATAGTTGCCAACAATTGTTTTAGTACTTATAATCAAATAATCCCGTTATTTATTTCAAAGATTTGAGTCGTTTCTTTGGGAATCATCATCACCATCATCCATCATTCATCATCGAGTGGCGCGGTGGATATCTTCATTTTTTTCTCAGTTTTTCACAGCGCACGAGGGCAGGTAACCCGCGCTCACGAGGACTTCCACGCACGATTGTGAGCGAGGCATCGTTTCAAATCGAGGATTTCGAAACCGTCGCTAGAAAGCGTTCATTCGACAAGACCAGTGGTGGTGCCACATTGTATGACCGGTCTTCAGACATCACCAAGCATCAAGAGCTGATAGCCACCCAATTTGGAACTGCACGGGGTGGATCTCTAGGCTCCATAATCCCCGTCCATGATCGGCGACCTCAGCTGCGGCTTGCTGGGACAGCGGTACTGCAGCTTTAAATGCACCTCTTGGAGCACCACTGCTGCCAGGGCCGGTACTTCCATTCGATCCGCGCTGCATTCCGGGCAACGATTGATTTTCTTCTTGACAACCATGGAATGACTTTTCCCAGCCTGTCGCAAGAACACTGAGAACGAAGTCACCTCGGGCGAGCAGCTGGCTGCACTCGCCATCACAGCAGCATTCCTGCTGCTACTCATGAGCACTGGGAAGGCAGTGCCTTGAATGCCTTTTGAAGTCCAGATGTCTGCGTGCTGCCTGACCCGGTTTAAGTAATTTCACACGGTGAAGAACGCCTACATGGCGGGGCCACGGAGTGACAACGTGACCGACATGACACGCCCGCGTGGTCTCAGTGGTTTAAGTGATCTCCACTGCACTTCACCGACATGCAGTGGCAGTGAGTTGGGGGCGTGGAACTACGGGATGTATACACAATAGAATAGCCCTTTCGATTTATTTTGAATAAACGCGTGTCAGCGTCATGCATAGTCTCTCATTTTTCTTACCATGCGCGTCGTGGGACTGCGTACATTGTGACCACAGAAACGTATTCGTCATGCATGTTTCGCGCATTTAATCGGAAGGTGGTTTACGCTCTTTGGCGTTCACGTTGTAATTTTCACTGGAAGCAGCTATAATGCACTGGTGGTTCGAGCAAGCCCTGACAGCAACAGACGCGATGTGAATGACAAAACAAAGGCAAACTCGCGCTGTTACCAAACGTTCACACCCGTGATATATCTACGGGCATGTCGTTATTGGCGTACGTCTTTTGTCTTTTCGGGGTCTTCGGTTCACCGCCGTCGCTTCGCAGCCATTTGAGGGTCGTTGTTGTTTGCCAATCAACTCAGTGCAGACACACTGTGGGCAACTTACCAAGATTTGAGTGTTTTCAATTAACTAGTAAGAAGGTTTAGAATACTGGAGGTTATATATTGGAGGTTACTCATGGCGTGAGAAATACTGGTACTCAATCGAATTTGTATATCTATCTAAACCAAAAAATGTTCTTTGTCGTTTTTGAGATGACTGCTTACTTCTTCACTTTTACTGAGTAGTGGAATTTATTCAAATTTTGCTGGATTTACGACGAGGATAATTTTCTGGAAGACAACAGAGGCATATATATATATATATATATATATATATATATATATATATATATATATATATATATTGTCACGCACCGAGATTCGTGAAGACAAGACAGGAACAGCGGGGCAGAAAGACACGAGCGTGGATCTTTAAACGAAGCGCTAACACACACTTCTTCTTTTCTTTTTTTCTTTTTCGGTTCGCTAGGGCTTGCCAGCTCACAACTCAATGTGGCAATATATATATATATATATATATATATATATATATATATATATATATATATATATATATATATATATATATATATATATATATATATATGTTCTTGTTGCTGGTGGTGAAATTTTATTAACCAAAAATGGATCTTGGAGAACGCTTAGATGCAGTGGGCATCTGCCACATCGGGTAAGAGAGACCAGAGCTTCACGCTACATCGCGGGCCTCCTGGGCAGCATGAAGTTGGTCTAGTGAAGAACTTTTTAGCAGTTTGGACCACTGTTCTTTCGGCATATTGCGTTCAAATCAATTACGTCTAGCTGAAGCAGCTTCGCTATTAAAAAACATACAGTAATGCTACTTGCTTTTTCGTGCAGCACTGATTCCAGGTAATGCACTAGGGATATTTTCACTCTTGGCTTTCATGCTCTACATAAGAGTGCAACAGAGATGCCTAGTAACCCACACGCACAATCTGGCTCTCTTTCTCTTTCAATTTACAGGCGCACAATTATCGCACTGATTTTTCAAAGAAGAATGCATGATCAACACAAATTGAGCCTCACATCTCTTACGTGCTTGCCACACATTCGTATGAATGGCAATATTTGGTTATCGCGAAAAGTCACTGAACTTTGAACACGATTGTTCATGCCATTTCAAGCAGCCTCTTGTATTTCCTGCACCACGACTTCCGGGTACATTCATGATTTTACCTGGTGTACCATAAATTTTATAGCGCGTATTTTCTTCCAAAGAGCTGACCATATCGCGAGCACATTCCTGTGACGTAGCTCAAATTGTGGTAATATTTGTTTCTTGGTATTTCGTTCTGCTTCCGTGAGGTCTCCTGATTCCGACTGCCGATTATTTTGTTTGACTTATTTGGACAAACATATTCTATGTTGCGGCAAACACGGTGCCATTTTTCTAATGCTACTACCCCGTTTATGAGTGCATTCTACCCTGTCTGCAGAAGTTTTTGCTCTGCTTGCGGCCGGTAAACACGTCTAAATTCCAAAGCTACAGAAGGCAGTAATTTACACGAATTCCCTAAGCATGATGAATGTTCTGCAAACTCTTTTATGACACGAGAACTTCGTTCTTGTTTCGCGTTATCTGCTGTTCACCACAGTCTGCATACCTAAAAAGCATGTCGTAATTGTCTGGGTGCCAGTGCATCACGAGATTCATGTTTACGTCACGGCGCACTAGCCAGCTGTATCCGTCCATGAAAGCGCTGCCAATTTATGCATGCCTGTCCTATCGCTTCACTTGAAGCCTTTTCTTAAACTAAAGCAGAGGGCTTACTGGTAGAACACATGGAAAAGGTAGACACAAAACAAACTACATGTCATCAAGCCGTTCCTTGATAATTGGCCACGAGTACCAAATCACGCCACCGAAATCACGTTTACAAGGCTTAGAGAAGCATGTACAGCACACATACATACTTTTTTTAAGCAGTGGCGATCCACCTTTGTGTGATATATGTGGTGAGTCACTCACTGTCACCCGCATCCTCATGCAAGGCAGTGCATTAGATTCTATTTGAAAAAAAAAGCATTTTCCGTTAGGTTAGCGAGAACACATTACACTTCATCCTCGGCCGTTCAGTGACAAAGAAATGTTGTCTAAACAACAGTCACTCTTTCCGTTTTTAGATGAAATTCACAGCTTTCATGTAATGTATAAGGAAGATTCATAGCATAACCTCTCCACAGAGGTTTATCCTTCGGTATTAACTCTGAGAAGCACCTGTATAATGTTTCAAAGTCATTGAAGAGGCACTCGTGAAACTTTACAATCCTAAGATTGCGAATACTTTGGTCATTTGTAACTCATTGCGCACCCGTACATGACATCAAAACGAGCAGGTGAAAGATTCGAGATAGCGACAAGACGAGAAAGATGGAGGAGCTCGAGTGCCGATCTCGAGGTGCTTTACTCTGCGATGATGCTTGCTTTGCACTGGTGTGGTCATCCTTTCTTCATTATAGTAGTAAGAAGGCCACTTTGGCAGGCATTGATTACTAAAGGATTGAAAGTCACCAAAACACGAATGCTTAGAAAAAATAATTAAGTATTTACAGTACTTGGTACATTACCGTGAGCGAGCTAAAAACTATTCATTGGGCCTCATACTTCAAGAGGCCGCATCGACGAAAATTTTGGGATAAATCTCAAAAGTTTAGAAAAAGCGGGGTGTAGTGTAAGTGGTAAAAGATTTAGAGTATACTTGGTACTCTACCATGGAAAAGCTTAAAGCCGTCCCTTGGGCCTTATACTTGACGATGCAGAGGTGACAAAAATCTAGCGTTTGGCTTGTTTAGAAAAAATAGTTAAAGATATTGAGTACATTGTCCTCTGCTATGGGCTTACCTGGAATATTATTGTATGTAATATAAAGAGTGTGATTGTTCAACTAGTAGAGGCGCATTGTTGCTAAAAATAACTCGGAAAGTGAGGCCGGTTTTGAACAACAAGCGCAAGGCATTTGACTGCTTTTCAACATCTGTATCTCGCTGCACAAGCCCCGATTGGTCAGCTTCTGTCTAGTACTTCGTGGATTTTAAAGAAAGCTGGAGTAGAAAACTGAACTCTCTTGTAAAGACAAGAAATGCATTGATGACACCATGCAGGAGAACACTCCAGTCTCAAATGAACGCTGCCACAATAGAAGAGGGCCAGTCGGCACAGTGTGACAATGTAGCTGACGCCATTCACGCTTGGCCCTGATCTCGTCACGCGTTATCATTCTGACCAGGCAACAGAGGTCACGGAAGCACGCGACTGTTTTCGGCGTGACCCTAACACCCAATGTCAGTGAACTTGGGGCGGGGACCGGCAAGTACTAATCCAGTACACTATAACTGCAGGGCGCTTCAGCGGGTGGTGCCTGATGTGCGTTCTTTTCATGCGTCAGCAGCACGTGCAACTGTAAAGCTGTGACACTTTGTTAGCTCGCGCTCGTGCTGTGTGCTTTCGTGGTAAAATAATTGACTCCGAATGGCTCTGAAGCCCAGATCGCCACGCCGCCATGGTGCTCTAGTAGCTAAGGTACGCGGCTGCTGACCCGCAGGTCGCGGGATCGAATCTCGCCTGTGGCGTCTGCATTTTCGATACAAGCGAAAATGCTCAGGGCCTGTGTGCTCAGATTTAGGGGCATGTTAACAATCCCAGGTGGCTGAAATTTTCAGAGCCATATACTTCGGCGTCTCTCATAATCATATGGTGGTTTGCGGACGTTGAACCCCACTTATCAATCAATCAAATCTCAGATTGCTCCTGCTTTGGCGGTTATGTGGACTTCGAGCATGTCCTGCGGAGCTGTGCCTTTCCCGGTCCACCTTTTCAACAAGAGGAAATGAACAGGGTGATTAAGCCCCAGGACCCCACCTCTCAAATCCCGGCCGCCCAGAGGGCCCGCACGAGGGTGGTCCAATTGAACCCGACAATCTCGTGATGCCTAGCCAGGTGACGCTGAGTTAACTCGCGTCTATGTGGACCTAATAAAGTTATTTCACTCACTCACCGATCAGATGGTTGAATACAGACAGAAAGAAGAAAATGACGCAATCCATGTTCTGTCCGTATTTAAACCCATCACGTTGTCAATCATATTATTATGAACGTCCCCCAAGTCGCCCAACTCGTGATTCTGCGTGTTTACGCGCTTAATTCATGTCTGAGCAGCGAGCTGTATCGAGCTGCTCTTAGTTTTCGTGTGACCGGGACATTTTTACGCCACAACTTCTACTACTACTACTACTACTACTACTACTACTACTACTACTACTACTACTACTACTACTACTACTACTAATAATAATAATAATAATAATAGTAATAATAATAATAATTTATTCTACACATTCATAAGGGATACAAAGAAACGAGCCTGTCTTGTGCGACTAGGCCCGGAAGAGGCGGTTATATCGATGTGGATACAAGGTAACAAAAACCAGTGTTGCTTCTTTGAAAATGAACAGACTATTGATTAACCATTGCTTTTTACAGACAGTAAATAAAAACGAAAAAGACAGGAGGGACCCAGTGCATACGTGAAATACAAGTATACTATGTGATTTTACAGGTAATTGAGTGATTTCTTTATTTGGTTTTTTGAACTCGATGAAAAAAAAAACTCTTCAGGTAGTTTGTAGAAATTTTGGCAATATATACACTTTGACATGGTTCTCCATATTTGGTAGAAAATCGGAGTACTATAAATCGCTTTTTTTACTGTCAGGGTTTGACTCATTACATATGGCACTTCAAAGTCACCCCACCAATTGTATCTCAGCACAACTCTTTAAATAAACAGATCCTGAAATACACAAAAGCCCAAATCTTCGTAAATAGAGCCGTCATCTACCTTACTACCATAAGCAACACTTTTAAAATCTTATTCTATATCTTATATTATTATTATTATTATTATTATTATTATTATTATTATTATTATTATTGTTATTATGAACAGTTTTAAAGCTCTATTCGTTCCACCCCGTCCACTCCTAAAACACTTTCGTGACTTTACGTCACCATATCTATATTTTTTGTTTACGTTTTATAATGACTCAGATATTATCTTTTTGTTTTTTGCATCCAAATATGCCACTGGACTCGGTAAGGATGACTTCCCCGTAGTTGGCGAATGACACGGTATCAAGTGCCAGAATCTAATGTATATTTCTCATCATCATAAGACAATTATGGTATATATTTTCCTCGTTGTGCTCAACCACAAGTATGTACAGGTGTCGAACTGGGTGGTTGGATGTTTAGGGAAAACCTGTGATGCTGATAAACACTGGAAATTTAGACTGAGCACAAAACTTTGTATAGGTCAAAATTGTGAAGGAGCAATAGGCAAGGGTATTAGATGAGATTTATTAAATGGCATTTTTTCATGCCACAAGTTCTTTTTTTTCTTTTGTGTCCTCGCTGCACTGTGGAGAGGGCGTGACCTTACTCAGGATATGTACGACAGGCACGCTGACCTAGCCGTTGTTCCAAATATCATTTCTCGAAGCCGTCGAGCGGAATACATCCATAGGGGACGCGCACACTTTCCACGACGTCTTTAGCAACACAGGAGCGCCTATAGGGAATTTGTAAGGATCAAACTGTGCCATAGCTCATCTTCGTGACCTGCTCATCCTTCTCATAAACTTGTCTTGGAGGACGGGCCTGCAGCTTCAAGTTAGCATGTGGAATTGCTGTTTGCTCCGGAAGTACGTCCAATCGATTCCTGCAGTATTGCCGGTCACGACTGCCGCTGTTACAGAACGCATGTGCGATGGCTTTGAATTCGTCAGAATGAAGCAGCAGCATGTGCGCGTGAGAGGCGGCCTAGGAGGGGCAGCTGGGGATTATCTGAGTATCACTTCCCCGTGCGCCACTACTTCTCTAGGCAGGCATGGCGTGGTCGCCTTGGTGTGCTGGTTTTGGTGGCTTCCTGGCGACCTGCTGAAGGTGTCTACGTGCTGCAGATCCCTCCAACAAGCTGTACTGCGCGGATGTCAGCTGGATTGCAGGATCATTTCGCCGCAACCTGTGATACTTGTCTTGTTGACTTCGTCGTGGTAGGAGATGATGCTGTAAGCGTATTGAACGCCCCCAGCGAGTTCAGGGGAGTCAGGGCACAGAAGCTGATCTCTATTATCTACGGATCATACTGTACACTGTCGTATGGAATACACGTGCCTTAGCGCCATGCGTTATTGCGCCCTATTCTGTTTTTTGTGTGTGTTTACAGAAACGATTTGTAGTGTACACGTGTCCATGACTGTGTCATGAAGGGTGAATGTGGACGACATATGAATGTGTTTAATTATGAGCGTGAGTGTGCCAAGTAGATGACGTGTCTTGTTCCCGCCATAAGCTCCATAATATCTTTTCATTTGACATGTTCCCGCCAAAAAGACACGTATACCAGCTAGTCACATGACATGCCTACCCACGTATATCTTTAGGGCTATAAGTAAGCTTAGCATCACTGGAAAAAGCGTCAATACGATAGAAACATATATATACGACGAACACTAGCCGCTTATAGCTCCATACTTGCGTCGCTTGGGCAAACAGTGCGCTTTTCATTTAAGTGGTCACTGCCAGGTAAGAATTTCGCTTTTAGCGATCTCACTATAGGCCCGTAGGTGGTACTGCTTTCTGGTCCTTCGTTGGTCTGACGATCAGCTGCCGCTCAGTCTTTTTCAGCCATGCCAAAGAAAGCCAGAAGTGCGTTCATTCTCCAGTGCACATTTGACTCACTAAGATACGCATCCAAGGCAGCAATCGCACTCTGCGAGTCGTGCGGGACAAAGTATAACTACATAGCTTTGGGCAACTGTTAAGGCCTTTGCGTCATAATAAACAATATCATTTTCTACGTAGAGCTACTTGCATTTGTGAAAAAAGTGTATTATACCTATACTTACGATGTTGGTAGCCGGAAAAGGTGTCCAGCCTGCCTATATTCGGTGTCTATTCCGCGCTTGTTATGCCAATATGCCTATATAACACGAAGTATATATATATATATATATATATATATATATATATATATATATATATATATATATATATATATATATATATATATATATATATATATATATATATATATATATCATTTGTTTTAATTACAATTAAACTTAGTTTTTGTCTGTTCACTTATTTTCTATTTATTTATTTTATCAAGTATTCATTACCAGAAAACTGATTATAACATAGCACGCAATATTTTATTCATTTATTTATCGCTCTCATTCATGTGTTGACAATGCGGCTGCCACGGCAGCATTTTTATAGAGGCAGCGTTGCTTGAGACCGTTCAGTTTCATTTGCTGCATCATAACAGTGGTCAAAATTTACTGAGTTCTCAAATAATCGCCACCTCTGAATCTTTTCGTGGTTTTGAAAAGCTAATCTCTGAGAATTACATTACTGCTCCACTAAAAGTTCTTTACACGTGCTTCAGTATTATCATTCTGTTGTTGCCCTTTTTCGAGAAAGGTTTTGTGCCATTACTTAAGAAATTATGATTGCCGCCGCTCAAGTCCTATTTCTTACGAACTGCCCCAACGCTCTCAAATTACTCTTTATTACGCTTATGTAATTACTCGTTTCCTGGTTAATGTCACAGAGTGAGTGTAGGCCATCATCATTATAATCATCCTCATCATTACAGTCATCATCAACACAGCACTTCCAAATTTTTCTCTTTTTATTTCTGGAATGTTCACGCTGCACGAGGGCAGGTCCCCCGCGCTCACGTGGATTTCTACGAGCGATGATGAAATAGAAAAATTATCATTGGATAAAGTCACAGACTTCGTACATCTAAGATTTTGCTGGAACAAACAGTGGTGTGTGTCTCGGCAGTTAGAAACTACAATCACCAGATAACAATGCAGTATTCCGCATCTGAATTACTACATGCATGAAGCTGGACTAACAGCATCTCCGTTGTGTCTCTTTTGCAAGGAATCGGAATCAATAGATCAATTTTTTTTATCCTGTCAACGATATGCTTATCAAAGGAAAAGATACCTGGTCGAACCAATTGAGAAGCAAGGTTTAAAAATAAACGTGGAACTTATTTTATCCTTCGGGGAAATCACGTTAGGTTATAGCCACAGGGAGTTATTCTCTGCTGTGTGCGAGTACATAATGGCAACAAAAAGATTACACTGTTAGTCTATTGTTATTATTTACGGCTACGAGACAACCTGAATGCCTGACTTAGCACACTTGATCATCCTGCCGCCCGGTTCTTTGCCGATCCCCCTTTGTGGGCGAGTGGCAGCAAAGCTGAAGGTTCATCATCATCATCATCATCATGAGCGAGGCCTCGTTCTAAATCGAGGATCTAAAAACTGTCGCTTTAAAACACTCATTCGACAAAACCACCGGTGCTACCACATTGCGTAGCCGGTATTTGGCGATGACCAAGCACCAAGAGCAGATGGCCATCCAACTTGGAATGGAGAGGGGTGGGCTTCTACCCTCCACAATCCACGATCATGATTGGCGACCTGTGCTGCGGCTTGCTGGACCAGCGGTACTGAAGCCTTCAAGGGACCTCTTGAAGCACCACTACGGCCAGTACTTTCATGCGATCCAAGCTGTATTCTGGGCAAGAATTGATTTTCGTCTTGACAACCATGGGGTGGCTTTCCCAGCGTGTCGAAAGAACATCACGCACGAAGTCACCTCGGACGAGCAGCTGGCTGCATTCGCCATCCCAACAGAACGCCTGCTGCTACTTATGAGCGCTGGGAAGGCTGTGCCTTGAATGCCCTCTCAAGTTCGCATGTTTGCGTGCTGCGTGATCCAGTTCGAGTGTTTGTACACAGCGGAGAACTCCTGCATGGCGGGTCCACACAGCCACAACCTTACCGACATGACACGCCCGCGAGGTTTCAGTGGTTGAACCGAGCGCCGCTGCACTTCGTGGGCATGCAAGTGACAGTGAATTGTAGGCATGGAACCACCTGATGCAAGGACGATTGTATAGCTTATAAGAGTTATTTAGAATAAACACTTATCAGCGTCATGCGTTGCCCTCGTTTTGTTTATCAAGCATGCTGTAAAACAGGGTAAATTGAGACCATTGAGCATTTGTACATTGAGACTGGGTACATAACGCCCTGTCCGTTTGAGTAAAGTCATACAGTCACATGCGCGAGACAGAATTCTCAACTCCGGAGAGAAACTCGCGCCGTAGCCAAGCATTCACACTTCTTGTAAATCCATGGATACGTTGGCGTATCGCTTCCATTGCTAAAGGGTTTCCGGCTTGCTACCGTGATTTTGCAGCATTTTATCAGTCTATCTGTTGCCGCTTCATTTTTAGGTGACAACTGAAGAGTAGTGGACCTAGCACCCAATTTCTGTGGCACATACCGCGTGTGACAATTATGCTTTTTCTGGTAGGCCTCACTCGGACGTGCTTATTTTTTGATAATCTGCACAGCTTGTCAATAATGAGCCCCTAAGCCACCTTTCACAATACGAGGAACGAGGTGCTTTTTGTCATTGAAATACAACTTGGGACCCCACCAACGTCAGGATGCAAGTTAAGACCGGGTGTTAGGAGATCCTTATTCTCATCATTGGCTTTCTATTGTGCCACTTTGACTGATGAGCATTATTTAGAGGTTCAAAGGGCCTTTCATAGTGTTTTTGTACCGCCTATTTTTGCCTATTTTCACCGTTCACGCCTAAAATACTGTAGGAACCAGAAACAGCCTATTTTTAAAATTGTTAGCTAAGTGATTACTATTCGAGCTCAATATCTAGCTCCCTCTTACAAAAGCCGATTGGCTTCGACCGTGGCCTTTATTTGGATACTGGGTTTGTGTCATTCCTCAAGGAATCATCAAGACGTTCATCATCAACACAGTCATCAACACAGTTTGAATGCTCAAGGTGCACGAGGGCAGGCTACCCGTGCTCACGAGAACTACCACCAGCGATCGTGAGCGAGCCGTCGTCCTTAATCGAGGACCTTAAAACCGTCGCTAGAAAACTCTCATTCGAAGAGACCAGCGGTGCTACCATATTGCGCAACTGGTCTTTGGCGATCACCAACCATCAAAATCGGATGGCCACCCAACTTGGACCCTCACCGGGGGGAAGGCACGTTCATGATCGGTGCCCTCTGCTGTGGCTTGCTGGACCAGCGGCACTGCAGCCTTCAATGAACCTCCTGGAGCACCACTGCTGCCAGCGCAGGTACTTCCATTGGATCCGAGCTGCATTCCGGGAAACGATTGATTTTTTTTTCACAACCACAGGATGACTTTGCTTATAGCGTGTCGCAAGAACACCAAGCATGATGTGACCTCGGACGAGCAGCTGGTTGCACTCGCCATCACAGCAGCATGACTGATACAACTAATGAGTTCTGGGAAGGCGGTACCTTGAATTCCTTCTGAAGTCCGCATATCTGCGTGCTGCGTGACCCGGTTCAAGGGGTTGTCCACAGCGAAGAACACCTGCATGACGGGGTCACGCAGCCACAACTCTACCGACACGACACGCCCGCGAGGTTTGAATGGTTTAAACGAGGGCCACTGCACTTTATGGACATGCAAGGGACAATGAATTGCGGGCGTGGAACCATCGGATGTTTGGATGAGAGTATAGCCCTTAAGGGTTATTTCGAAAAAACGCCTATTAGCGTCATGCGTTGGCTATCACCTACCTCACCACTAGGTACATTGTGATCAAACTAGGTACATTGTGATCATAGAAGCATAATCGTGATGCATGTTTCACGCGTTTAGTTGAAAGCTGTGTTACGATTCTTGACGTTTGCGTTGTACTGTTTGCTGGAATTTATAATAGCTATATAGCTATAACGAACGGGTGGCTCGAGTTAAAGCCCAGAAGGTCACAGACACGAGATGGATTCCCAAACGCAAGTGACAAGCTCACGTAGTAACCAATCGCACGCACCCATGATATATATGTACAGACGGGTCGTCGGTGGTGTATCAGCCTTCCATGGTTTCGGGGTTTCTGGTTCGCCAACATCGCTTCGCACTCATTTGTTTGTTCTTGTAGGGCGCACCACTGTTGACGACTTACCAAGAAAACATTGTTTTTTATTAGGCAGTATGAAAGTTTAAAATAACTGAGGTCATATATGTAAAGATCACATAATACTTAGGAAATTATAGCATTCAATCTGATATACACGTCTAAGAAAAACAAATCAATCAAAAATAGCTCTCTGCCTTTTCGGGCTAACCTTTGTCTCCTTGAGTGTTAGTGAACAAGTGGTGAGTAGTGGGGCTTATCGAGTTTTTTTTTGTTGGATATACCCATTTAGGTAGAGGATAGTTTTACTGTAGGCATAATGGCACATACCCATTTTCTGGTAATTCACGCTGATGAGGGCTAGCGCAAACAGCTTTGCTGCTAAAGAAACATACAGTAGTGCTACTTGCACTCTTGCATTTTGTGCTCAGCAATGTCGTGGAGAACTGATGTCAAGTATTAGACACGCGGGATGTGCCCATCATTTTTCTTCGATGTAGGCGTACAGCTATAGCACCAATTCTTTAAAAGAAAAGTTCATACGCTATGAAGAGCTCTATTTGATGATCCGAAGAAGTGCCTTTTTTGGAGGGGATGACACCGTGGGCTGCTTCCACTTGGGGACAGTGAAACCTGGCCTAACCGCAGCATCACAGGCTCTAGTGATATTAATAATTTTAATATCCGGCCCTTTATGAACTTGCCTTACGTTTGTACTTATGTACAATTTTGGTTGCCTTTAAAGGTCACTGAACTCTGTATACAATTGCACATACTGTTTTGAACACCCTCCTGGATTTCTTGCACCTGGTCTTACAGCTACATTCTCTAATGTGGCCGTGGTACTCTACGTTTACAATTTGGACTTTCGATCAAGAAGCTCACATTACAGCGATTGCTTGTTTTATTTTGTTGCTTGCGTAGCGAAATAGTAAGTAAGTACTTCATTATACTTTGTTGCTTCTTTTGTTCCCTTGATGATATTGTACACTGTTCTGACCATATTCGATGCTTGATATAGATTTCTTGGTGTTGTGGCGCTGAACGAAATTGACGGCAGACTAACTCCAGAGAAAACGTGGCAAATATCGCACAAGCTTGAACTGCCCATTGTCCGCACAATGTGTAAGCGGCAGGAAAGGGGGAATGGCGGGGGTTCGTTTACTACCACAAATGTTTTACGCGAAGAGCTAATTTCGCAGAAATTTTTGCATTGGTGTAACCTCCTTGGTTTTAGCAAGGTTTTAGCGGGACGGCTCAGTGCTCTGGGATAATTGAGTACGAAGTACTCGAAATCGTTAAACATTTTTTAAAACACAAATTTCTCCAATGAGCTTCAACACATCGCTCAAGGCACGGCTAATACCTATTTACACGACTTCTGTAAGGCCACCGAATATGTAGCTCAATGACGCCAACCACTCTAACAGTGGCATGGAACAATGACACATCTGTTTCCGTCAACCAAAGCCTTCCGGAGAGAAAAGGAAACAGATTTTCGCCTTGTTAAAATATTTATAAAAGTGCTTTTCAACTGCCTCGAAGGTCCAGCGCACGCCAATTAAGAAACACAGAATTATAGCGCAGAACTCCATGAGGCCTATATGCCAGTATCCATATCGAGTGTCAGAATAAGAACGGGAAATAATCAAGTAAATTGTGGAGGAGATGGCTTTCGGATGATGTCATCCAGCCTTCAAATAATTCATGGGTGCTCCTGTAGCACTCGCTAAGAAGAAAGACAACACACTTCAATTTTGTGTCGACTACCGAAAACTCAACAGTGTAACTAAACGAGATGTCTACCCCTTGCCATGTATTGACGATTCACTAGATCGGCTGCGATGTGCAAAGTTTTTCTTCTTCTTGGATCTGAAAAGCCGGTATTGGCAAACAGAGGTCGACGAGCGGGACTGCAACAAAATGAAATTCGTAGCACCAGATGGCCTCTATGAATTCAAAGCGCTTCCATTCGGCCTCTGTTCCGCGCCATTGACGTTCCAGCGAATGAGGTACACTATCCTCGCAGGATATAAATGGAAGTCATGCCGAGTGCATTTAGATGACGTGGTGGTATTCTCTGCAACGTTGCACTAACATCTATAGTGACTACGCACAGTATTGGAAGCCATCCGCTCTGCAAACTTGACATTTAAACCCAAAAAATACCACTTCGGCTTCGAAAAGCTGCGAATCCCTGGACATGTCATTAAATGTGACGGCTTTCGTCCGGATCCCGAAAAGACAGCCGATGTTCAGAGGTTCCCAAAACCCAGAGACAAAAAGTCAGCGCATACATTTTTGGGTTTGTGGAAAACTTCTCAATTATAGCGGAGCCTCTTACACCACTAACAAATGGCGACGTGTCGTTTACATGGGGGAACGAACAAAGGAAAGTTTTTGATGAATTAGGAAAAAAGGCTACAGGGTTCACCAATACTTGCCCATTTCGATGAGACAGCCGACACTGAAGCTCATACCGATGCCAGCAATGTCAAACTCGGCGCCATCCTGGTCCAGCGGCAAATTGGTCAAGAGAAAGTCTTAGCCTATGCCAGCCGCAAACTCTGAAATGCTGAGACAAACTACACTGCGACTGAAAAAGATCACCTCACAGTCATCTGGGCTATGAACAAGTTTCAACCCTGTCCTAATGCGAGACTGTTCAGAGCTGTCAGCAACCATCATGCCCTATGTTGGCTGGCAAATCTCAAGAATCCGTCAGGTCGACTAGCAAGATGGCGCCTTAGGTTGCAGGAGTATGACATTACTGTCATATACAAATCTGGAAGAAAACACAGCGATGTCTACCGCCTTTCACGCTTCCCGTCGATCCAAGTGTATCTGAATGAAAGACTTCCCGTTTCTAGGCGTTGTCGATGCATCCAAAATCTCTCAACAACAGCGAGATGACCCGGCTTTCCTGGCGCTTATACAACACCTGCAGGGTCTCGACGTTGAAGTCCCTCGCATATTCTCCAGAGGGCTCTCCACGTTCTGTCTTCGAGGAAGTGTCCTTTACAGAAGGAAATTCGAAACTAACGGTGGAACATTTTTACTAGTAGTACCTACAGCCATGCGAGAGGAAATTTTACATGCATGTCACGACGAGCCAATAACTGGACACATGGGTGCGAACCGAACATTCGCCAGGATTTGCCTGATGTACCATTGGCCCAAGTTGCTCGCATCAGTGTCGCGTTACGTGAACTCTTGTCACTTCACCCGTAAAACAAGCCGGCCTTCTCCAGGCAATAGACCCTCCCGATGCCCCGTTCCAACAAGAGGCATGGACTTCCCAGGACCTTTCCCGACAACTGTGCAGGCTAGAAGTGGGTAGTCGTAGAAGCAGACTACCTGACCCGTTATGCTGAGACTGACTCTCAGTAACGTACAACAGCTGCAGAAGTCGCCAAATCCTTTGTGAACAACATAGTCCTCAGATGTGGTGCGCCCATCGTCGTTATTACGGATCGGGCAGCGCAATCGCGGCAGACCCAGTAAAATGTCTGATACGAATGACAAATATCGGTCACCGAAGAACAACGGCATATCACCCTCAGGGCTTAACCGAACGCCTCAACGAAACTCTCACTTACAAGCTATCAATGTATATCGATGTTGAATATAAACAGCTGGATTATATATTACACCTCATAACATTCGAATATAATACCGCCGTTCAAGAAACAACCCGCGTTTCCCCTTTCATACTAATATTCGGCCGAATTGTAACCACCCCACTGGATGCCGTGTTACCACTACGGGACGCAAGCAGCTATACACCTGACTTAGAGGGCTTGTTGCATAGAGCCGAAGAAGCACGACAAATGGCAAGGCACTGAATACGCTTCCTACAGTGCGTCGGTTCTAGTCGGTACAACAAGCGACGCAGTGATACACTTTGTCAGCCTAGTTAAAAAGTGTGGATATGGATCCAGGTGCGCCGCCGCGGACTCTCTGAAATGCGTCTTTGCCGATACTATGACCCTCACGAAGTATTTCACCGTACCAGTGCTGTCAATTATTGAAGTCAGATCCGCTGGCACGAGAGCTCACGACCCCGCAATCCCACGGAAGTGGTACACGTATACACGGCGACAACTTTTTGCGATAGCGCGACCAAGGCTACGAAGCCGAAGCACGCCCTTTCTTATTAAGCTTCTGCATGTAGTCCAAGAACGCTTACTTTGTTATGCTGCGTAGCATAATAGAGAATATAAAAAAATGGAAGCATATCCACGGAGTGAATGATGGGGAGTGGGGCGAAGCATTCGTCCGTCCATTCGTTCTTGCTTCCGTCCGTTCCTGCGTACGTCTGTGTAACTGTCCATGCGTCCATCCACCCGTCCATGAGTGCGTCATTTCGTGCGTCCGTCCCTGCGTTCATCCACGCATCTGTCTGTGTGTCTGTTCGTGCATCTATTCAGCCCTCCATGTACCACCATCTCGCATCTTTTCATCATACATTCTCCATATAGAAGCACCGTCATCCAGCGGACATTTCAAGAACTAAACAGGAGGTGGCACATGCACACTTTCTTACGGCTTACGCTTTGGGTTTACCTCCCACCTTTAACCACCTCGAGTTCATGGTATATTCTAGCTCACTGTATTCATGGCTATGCGGCCCAACGCTTGCTAAACCTTTGTAAAACCAAGGACGTTACTCCCAGCGAGTATAACGTAGCGACCCTTTCTTGTCAGATCGTGCTCAATGCACGTGCCAATAGCTGCTAATGGGGATCGCAGCGTGCGCGTTACCTAAAGGCCGAATGCTCCGGTCTCTCATTCCCCGTTAGCAGCCATTACCATGTGCATTGAGCACTATCACACAATGCACTATCACACATTGCACATGTGCATTGAGCACTAATCGCATTGAGCAATTGCAAAGGTAATTGCTAACAGAGTAAAGAAAACATTAGAATTCAATCAACCAAAGGAACAAGCAGGATTTTGAACAGGCTACTCAACAATTTGCCACATTCATACTATCAAGCTGGTAATAGAGAAATACTCAGAGTATAACCAACCACTATACATAGCCTTCATAGATTACGATAGGGCGTTTGATTCAGTAGAAATATCAGCCGTCATGCAGACGCTGCGGAATCAGGGCGTAGATGAAGTATATATAAACATTCTCGAAGAAATCTACTGGGGATCAACTGCTACCATAGTGCTTCATAAAGAAAGCAACAGGATACCAAACAAGAAGGGTGAAAGGCAGGGGGACACAATCTCCCCAATGCTATTTACCGCGTGCTTACAGGAGGTTTTCTGAAGCCTAGAATGGGAACAGTTAGCGATAAGAGTTAATAGAGAATACCTTAGTAACCTGCGCTTCGCCGATGATATTGCATTGCTGTGTAACTCAGGAGACGAATTGCAACTCATGATTATGGAGTTAGACAAGGAGAGCAGAAAGGTGGGTCTTAAAATTAATCTGCAGAAAACGAAAGTAATGTACAACAACCTCGGAAAGGAGCAGCGCTTCGAGGTAGGTAATAGTGCACTTGAAGTTGTAAAAAACTATGTCTACTTAGGGCAGGTATTAACCGCAGAGCCGAACCACGAGTTTGAAATAAATAGAAGAATAAGAATGGGGTGGAGCACATTCGGCAAGCACTCTCAAATTATGACAGGTAGATTACCACTGTCCCTCAAGAGGAAGGTACATAACAGCTGTATCTTGCCGGTACTTAGCTACGGAGCAGAAACCTGGAGACTTACAAAGAGGGTTCAGCTTAAATTGAGGACGACGCAGCGAGCAATGGAAAGAAAAATGGTAGGAGTAACCTTAAGAGACAAGAAGAGACCAGAGTGGATTAGGGGACAAACGGGGGTTAAGGGTATCATAGTTGAAATAAAGAAATGGACATGGGCCGGCCATGTAGCGCGTAGACAGGATAACCGCTGGTCATTAAGGGTAACTAACTGGATTCATCAGAAGGGAATCGGGTTAGGGGGAGACAGAAGGTTAGGTGGGCAGATGAGATTAAGAAGTTTGCGGGTATAAATTGGCAGCAGCAAGCACATGACCAGGTTAACTGGCGGAACATGAGAGAGGCCTTTGTCCTGCAGTGGACGTAGTCAAGCTTATGATGATGATGATGATGAGCACTATCTTTTATTGTTTAACAACGCACAGAAGAAATCTCTCACTGGAACCACCTTGGAGGTCAAAATCGTAAGGACCGCTATTTCGGGTATGTGCTACTAGTGGTTACGTACTACGAGGGACGCAAAACCATGCCATAAGGAGCTTCGCCCCTAAAAAATTGGCAGTACCCACTTGCAGGAGTAATCGATGATGTGCGAAGCACGAATGAGAAATGTTTATATGTCCCTTTAAAATCAGCAGAACGTTACGAGGTGGAGGTAAATGATATCTTACATGAATTCTGTGTCATGATTTCATTTTTCGATGTGGCGTTTATCTTCGTCTTCTATTCACGTCACGTGCTACCAAA
>NW_023613973.1:0-38383 GCF_013339725.1 Rhipicephalus microplus | reverse complement strand
AGTTAAAGATGCGCGCTTCTAAGAGCAAGGAATCCTCACACACGAGAGAATGGTTGGTAATGTGTTAATATTGGCATATAATTTTAATAAAGCAAGGTATTTAATGTACTGATTTTGTGGTAATTTAGGAAAGACGTTTCGCACTATAATATTTACGTTAATATTAGAATCTCTGCGTGAAACATGTACTTACATATGGCAATTACGGCTAGAAATGTTCGATATATTACGATGCGGGATATTTCTTATTAGCCGTCTCACCGCAGACGTTCATGTGCGCGTATAATTTGTTAGAACTGCAAGTTAACCTGATTTGCGGCTCATAACTAATGACTATTAATAAGATGAAGTCGCCTCGTTACATTCGACCGAGCTTAATAGGAAATAACGAAGAGGTCGTTCCCTTCTTTTTCACTCAGAGACTTAAGTGCAGGAGTAACTGACCTGTATCACTCGCTTCAGAAGAAAGCGGTCAATGTTTCGTTTCCGACAGTACAGCTTTTGAATATGATAATAATAATTGTTGAGGTTTAACGTCCCCAAACCAGCTTATATGATTATTTCATTTCATTTCATTATTTTCTCTCAATGCACAAGGCGTTACGAGAGGATGGTGAAAAACAAACAAACTGTACAAACAAATGGAGCATGTTTAAAAAGGGTATGCGTTTATGGTATTCTTGAAGTTGGTCGGTCAGTGGATGCAATGGAAGCGGGAAGGTGATTCCAGTCCGTGCTTGTTTTGGGCACGAATGAATTAAAATGGAGGTTTGTACGGCTGCTTGGAATTCCAACTTTGAAGTGGTGATCGCTGCGGGATGAAATGTAGGATGGCGGCAAAAAAAGCGAGTTACTCAGTGAGTGCATGGTATGGTACAACTTGTGGAAGAAGCACAAGCGCGAGATTTGCGGCGAAATGATAGGCTGGGTAGATTTAAGGTTGACTTCATGTGGGTTACGCTAGCTGTACGGGAATAGTTCGACAAAATGAAACGAGCGGCGCGATTTTGAATTGCTTCGATGCTACTGATATGGATGTTTACGTGGGGATCCCATACAGATGATGAATATTCTAGCTTTGGTCGGACTAATGTTTTATAGAGCAGAAGTTTCAGTTGCATCGGGGCAAGGGAGAAGTTACGGCGTAAATAAACCAAGTGTGCGGTTAGCATGTTTTAATAATATGTCAATGTGAGACTGCCAGGAAAGGTTGTCCGAAATTGTAATGCCAAGGTACTTGTATGAGCTAATTTAGTAAGGAGAGAATTATTAAGTACATAGTTAGTAGAAATATTACATGTTCGACGTGAGACTCTCATTACTTTGCATTTAGTAACATTAAGCTTCATTAAGCCAAGTATCGCACCAAGATGAACATTGTCTAAGGTCACACTGAAGGGCAAGGCGGTCAGAAGGGGTTTTAATTTCTCGGTAAATAACACAGTCATCGGCGAAAAGTTAATAGAAGAAAGAGATGTTATGTGGCAAATCGTAATGTAATCTAGGAAGAGTAGTGGGCAAGAACGGATCCTGGGGGACGCCAGAGGTTAAGGGTGAGAGGGGAGAGTTGCATCATTCGCAGTTACAAATTGGGAGCGGTCTATAAAAGCATTCAATCCATTTTAATATGTTAGCATCGAGATTAAGTTTGCTTAGTTTTAGCAGTAGAAGTTTATGGCATACAGTGTCAAAAGCTTTAGCGAAGTCGAGAAAAATACAGTCAACAAGGGAAGAAGCGTCAATGGCAAGAAAAAGGTCATTAGTAAGGCAGAGAAGTTGGGTCTCGCATGAGTACTGTTTCCGGAATCCATGCTGGTTATCACTAAGGAACGAGTTGTTTTCTAAGAAAGTGATTATGTGGGAGTAGATGACGTGTTCCATGAGCTTACCCGGTATACTTGTTAACGATATGGGCCTGTAATTGCGGGGGTTATGAACGTCACCTGATTTGTGAAGAGGAACCACCTTTCCCGCTTTCCAGTCGCCCGGGAGGCAATGACATTCCAAAGACTGTGTGAAAAGCTTACATAAAATGACAGATGAGTAAACAGAGGTATTATGCAAAAACTTTGCACAGATACCGTCTTCACCTGGAGCACTGGCTAATTTCAAGTTTTCTATCAATTTTTGTATGCCGACACAGTCAAATAAAAGGGTTCCATGGCAACAAAGTTGTGGGTGGGGGTATCGCGGAAAGGAAAGCGCTGTAGGTTTAACAAAGCACGATGAAAACACAGAGCTTAAAATGACACAACACTCTTCTTTTGGTACACGGCTGTTATCATCATGGATTAATTCTATCGCCTTTTTTTCATTTCCCCCTAATCATCTGCCAAAATTTCTGAGGGTTAGTTGCAAGCAGAGAGGGAAGCGGTTTGTTGATAATAATTTCTTTTGCGACGGATAATGCGCGAGTGTACTCGTCAGCTGCGTGATGATAAGCGGACCACCTTTCCGCGTTGTTAGTTAGCTTTGCCCTTCGAAAAATTCGTTTCTTTTTATTCAGTAGTCGTTTTAGTGTAAGCGTGAACCAAGGGGACTTTGCGCTTTGCCTAATTCTACGGAGCGGAATAAAACGATTGGTAAGTTCTGCTACCCTTCTGCTTAAACAAATTCCAGTTTTGTTGCACGGACCTTTCCAGAAATTGCGAAAGGTAATCGTTTAGGAAAAGCTGAAGCTCATTATTAATTGAAACATAGTCGGCTCTTTTGTAGTCCCTAAAAACTTTTGAGCTATCATTTCTTTTAGTTGCATTAGTCATGTTAAAATGAATAGCTAGATGGTCGCTTATGCCGGAATAACTGATAGGGATTTAATTAGGTCGGGATGCGTGGTCCAGCACCAAGTCTAGAACTGAGGAGGTGGACGAGGTAATGCGGGTTGGAGCGTTAACCAGCTGGGTAAGGTTAAAGTCTGAACACACATCAAGAAAGGCAGCACTGTCAGCAGAAGTTGATGAAATTATTGGGAAAGGGGGAGACCACGCAACCATCAGGGAAGTTAAGTCACCTAGGAGAAACATAGGTGCAGCCGGAAACCTTACTTGCAACTTATTTAGTACATCGTGTAATTCATTTGCGAAACTGGTAGTAAGGCTAGGAGGCCGGTAGCAGCCACAAACAACGATATCTTTGTGGTTAATGCGAACACACGCGACAACATTTCAAGCGGTGAAACAACAGGCACGCTGAACGAGCTATTCTCGTCGCTAATGGCAATCAATACGCCGCCCCCGCGCCTCGTACCCCGGTCACAGCGGTAGAACTTAAACTTTTTGAACAGTTAAATATTTCGTTATTTTCAATTTCCGCGGACAGCCAAGTTTCAGTTACTACGACGACATCAGCTAGACATGTATCTATTAGCGCAGATAGGGCATCACGCTTGTTAGTAACACTTCGAGGAATTACATAGCAAAAAAGAAAATTCATGAGCTCGAAAAGGCTTATCTAGCTATCGATGTGAAGGAGGAGCGCTGGCCCCTGCATTCTGCATTGCTTACTTCGGGAGCAACGTGGACGGGGTTATCATAAATAGGTCCTGTCTCGGTTACACGATCGGTGGCAGGACAATAAACGTAGGCTTCTTGTTGATTAGTATCTTGTTATACTTCAAGTAATATGGCTGCCCAGTGCTTTTCGCGAAATTTAAAAGCTTTTTCTGCACGTGGCGCGTGGCCTTGCAGAAATCTTCGCTAACTGACACGGGGGTGCTGCGAAGCATCGATTTCTTAGTAAAGACACTTTCTCTTGTTTTAAACGAACTGAAGCGAACAATAACAGGTCGACATTTGTTCTGTACATATGTTCCAAGCCTGTGTGCACGGGAGATGGCTTCAATAGGAAGTTCCAGTTTAAGAGATGCAGACAGGATTTCACGGATTTTTAGCTCCGATTCGGCCCAGGTTTCTGAGGCAGAATCCAATATCCCATAAAAAATTAGGTTCTCCCTACGAGAGCGATCCTCGAAGTCATCAAGCCGTGAACTGAGAGCGACACTTTCGTGTCGCACGGCAGCCGTTACAAGACCTTGTATCTGTGCATTGTCGGGAACGCTCTCGAGGGTAAGAACCTTCTGTTCAAGTACAGTTAGTCGGGTGGTTAAATCTGTTACTTTGGCATCAAGTAGCAACTGGTTTTCTTTAACTTCGTTAATAGTCTTCTGCAAGTTGTCATGACGCTCATCCAAGTGTGCGGTTAGTTTGCTGATGGCGGCTAATACTTCGCTATTCGGACCAGGATTCTGTTCAATATCCCCGCAAAGAAGAAGTTCCTTTATAACAACAAAACACTCTGCGACTATATCAAGCAACACATGTGGGCATGGAAGGAGCAGCAGACAATAGTTGCTAGATCGCTTAGCGCTATAATCTTGGAAGGGACCAACCTGTACAAAAAGCAAAAAGTGGTTGGATGAGACCATGGTGGCGGCCGCTCCGTTCCACTGCCCACTGAGGCGCGCGGTGCAAGGCTGGCTGTATTTGTAGTTTTCTGGGTGGCTTGACGATGTCGATGCGGTTGGCTTGGTGGCAGCGTAAGGGGTTACCGGAACGGGA
The DNA here is from genome assembly GCF_013339725.1 of Rhipicephalus microplus. NCBI lineage: Eukaryota > Metazoa > Arthropoda > Arachnida > Ixodida > Ixodidae > Rhipicephalus > Rhipicephalus microplus. Next base: position 33,827 of record NW_023613973.1, on the reverse strand, counting down.
GGTTGAAGTGGCTCCGGGCAACAACGGCTCGGTTCGGGCTGGGGAGGGCACGTGCCGTTTGGCGTGCCAGGCGCATGTGGTTCCACGCAGTCTGGCGAGCTCGTGCTGATGACTGCGAACAACTGTACAAAAAGCAAAAAGTGGTTGGATGAGACCATGGTGGCGGCCGCTCCGTTCCACTGCCCACTGCTTATGAGAGACGTTGTAGGGGCAGGCTCGGAAATTTCGATCACCTGGTGTTTTCTTTACCGTGTTGTACTTAAATCTAAGCACACCGGCCTCAGGCATTTTCACCTCCATCGAAAATGCAGCCGCGGTGCACGGTCTAGTGGCTAGGGCTAGTGCCTTAGCCACTAGACCGTGCACCACGGTGGGTTGGCTTTGAATTGAACCCCGCGACGTACTTCGCAATGGAAGGAGATGGAGACTGATATTTTGTGCAATTGCCGTGTCCGCCGTGTTCTATCGGCATCAAATGAAATGCGAACAGCGGCAAGCATTAGCAATGCATGGTATTTGTGCGCGCCTGCCAGTCATCACCATTGACAGGTGTGCACATCGGGAGTGGCAGCATAGCTGCTATCTTCCTATATTGCCAGATTTTGGCTTTTGTTCGGTGACATGGCGATAATGGCGGCTGCACTGTGAGCGTGTAGAACACTCTTGGTCGGATCAGTTTTATTTTGTTTAATTTTATTTTCTTCCTTTGAGGTATCTGAACTAGAACAGTAGCGGAAATACCAAACTATACAGGGGGATGACGCCGTGCGGTCACATTGGATGTGCGTCTGTCTATCAATGGTTAACACCGACGTTCAAATTAAAACAGTGGCGTGACGTCGCAGGTATGGTGGCTTTTTCGCATCACGACCCTTAGGGCTGGTGCACACCGGCGACAAGCCGCGGTCGCGCGACCATTTGCGACTGGTCGCAAACAGTCGCGAATGGTCGCAAACAGACGTAAAGTGACTGCTTTGGCTAGTTGCTTCCTGACCGATTTTTCAGTCGCGCGACTACGGTCGAAAAGCTGCGGGAACCAATCAGCGATGCTCAATTTTATGTTGTTCGTTCTTTCATTGCTCTGGCGATAACGGATAAAAACAAGAAATGCGGCGCCCTCGGTTTGCTTTGCTCACTCAGCTGGCGGCGATCAGCTGATCGGCGCTGGTCTCCAGAGTTCTCACTGATAACGAGATCCGAATGTGACTCTCCGCTATTGCGACTTCCGGTCGCTCGCATGCAGCTTCTGCCGGTGTGAACATCAGTCGCTTTTTGGTCACCAGTCGCGAATGGTCGGGTGACTGCTGCTAGTCGCCGGTGTGCACCAGCCTTTAGTCTTTAAAGTGCAACTAGACTCTCTCGTGTAAGGCAGAGGCACATGACTTTGACAGTGCGCAGATAGTCGCCACCTGGTGGCCTGCTTTTGCTCTCTCGTACAACGAAATGCTTCGTAGAAAGCTCAGTAATCTTGTACGTGCTTGCTTGCGTGCTGTGAGCGTTCGCAGAACGGCCTATGGCTGTCGCTGGTGTGCTGCCTGCTGAGCATGCTAGCCGCGATTCCGGTGACGCTGATGATCTCCCGGTACTTCCTGCGCATGCACCGCTACCTGGTGGATGGCCAAACACCCGACGATGAGTGCGTGCTGCGCGCCTGTCTTGTACAGCGGCAGTCTCTGCATGGGAGAATGGCACGTCGCGTTGAGAACGAATTTGAACTAAACGCGTAGTTCTGCTGAAGTGGGCTTGACGTACGAATATTTGAAAATGTGTTCCCAGTAGCTTGTCTTCATTTATAAATTGATTCCCTACTTAAGGGAAAGATTGATTCAATAGTGATGGGGAAATTTACTGTGTAGTTTGACATAATTCACGTTTAATGAACTTATACTGCTTTGCGAGGCTGCTCTGAGCCCAAATATAGGATAGGTGCAGTTTACGAAGGTTGTGAAGTGGCTCGCTTGCTTTCGGTGATCCTGTCTGGTAGTTTAAAATAAGCTGGGGAGTTTAGTATTTTAGACAATAGAAGATATGCGGCAAGATCCTTGTTTTGTTATTGAAATCTTCTTGAAACAGCGTTAGTGTTCTGGGTCCCCAATATCTAAATATTTTGCTTTGGTCAGCCATCGCTATTATTTTTATCTTAATCCCACCGCCCACCCCTTTTTTGTTTAATAGGAAGTCGTCCACTCGAAGTTAAGCTCATTATCAAAGAAGGTTCAATTTCTAGACATTTTCAGGAGCAATATTTATTCGGCAAACTCTCTGACGTGGGCTTGGAACCATTACATTCACATTGCTTATATTTAATCATGCGCGTCGGCAAGATTTTGTCTTGAAGAGTCCAAACCCGTGTTTCGTCGGGGTCACTGGGGTAGCTTTTGTAGGGGACCAGTGTCGGTTTGGGCTATGAAGGCGGAAGGATGTAGGCTGCTGGCACGCATGTGCTTTATGGTTACATATGCTTTTTTTAGCCTTGTATCTTACTTCGACGTTTTTCTTCCTCTTGTAGGGGTCGAGGCGAGCAGGAAGCCAGGTCTGTTGAAAGCTGCCTTCTTTTCTACATTTATTTCTTAATTTATTTATTTTTGTCTATGGTTACACATTTATTTATTTATTATTTATTTATTTATTTATTTATTTATTTATTTATTTATTTATTTATTTATTTATTTATTATGGTGAAAGAAGTACCTCTTATGCGAAGGTGGCCTTGAGCGAAAAACCATAATAGACTTGAAATAAAAAAAAGTAAAAAAAAAGGAAAACGAGGCTAGCTCGTCAATCGCACGTTCCCTTTATCTTTGCGAAAGCGTGATACAGACGCGATAAAGATGATAAAGACCATGTCCTGGTGTGGTGTAGCACTTCTTGCCTACACAACAAATCTTTGCCAGCAACTGAGTTTCCTCATCTTAATCATCTTTGAGAATATTGGTGGTGCTCTGCTAGAACAGCTGAAACATTGATTACTAGACTACAGCGCCGAGTCCAATCAACTTTATCTACACATGTTTGGTCTGGCGCATTTACTTTTATGTCTTCAATGAGAGTCAATTTCTCCATCATTTCTTTATAACACAACGAAGGTTTACGAATCAAATGAAAAGATTGCTGGAAGAATCTGTCACAGGAATCGGCTTAAATTTGTCTCTTCCGGTGCTTCTTTTCTGTGGTGCTACCGTACTGGGTTTTAGCCAGAGTAACGCTTGCAGTGTCGTGTGCGATTTTTCATGAAAGACCAAACGAATAGATTGATAAGGGTTTCAACTTCAGCTTACTTCTACGAATACTTGATTATATCAATAAGTTATTCTGTAAAATGTCTGTTTCTAAGCATATGTAGAGAAAAAAGGAATACTTCAATTTCTAAAGCAAGGTTCCACCCGTTTCATGGCCGTCCTCACAGCAAGTCTCGCCAGGTTGCTGAAGAACTACCATTCAACCAACAGCAACACACATCATGGAAGGCTTCCGCATAGTGGCGTCGGCCATACGCAGAGTACAAAAAGTTAGCGTTAACGTGACTCGACTTAAGTGGTGAAGGCTATACGGGGTAACGCGAAAAGGGCGCGCTGTGGAAGACGCTGAGCCATGGCCTAGTGGATTTCGTGGTAGTCTAAAGAAGTGTGCAACGTCATAGGTGACTTAGAAGTGTGGCAGTTTGGGCTAGTTGGTATGACATGACGATAGTTATAGCGCGAGAACAGAACGACGACAAAGAGACAAGAAGGACTCGAGTTCAAAGTTAGTGACCGTGTCCTTCTTGTCTCTTTGTCGTCGTTCTGTTCTCGTGCTATAATTATCGTCATGTCATGGGTGAGCCGGCAAACATGAAATATGGCGACATGGCCCAAACAGCTCGTTGGGTTCTAGTGGAACGTTTTAGTCTTCTATGCACCGGCACTCAGGATCTCGCCCTCGAGTATTTCATTGTAAGACTCGTACTCTCGCAACATTTACGCCTACGTGTTCATTTTTTCATAGTTTTTTCATCTATTTCCACCAGGATAAAGCAGGAAAAGCATCTCAAGTGAGTACTAGTGATTGTCTGTATTCAAAGCCTCGTTTATTTCTTTCAACACCAGCACAAACGCGCACTTCTTAACAGGAGCCGTCAGTCAGTCCGCCTTAAATAGTTCAGGGAGTAATCGTGATGCGGCGCTACATAATGGGTAGCACTGCTTGCGTCACACGTGCTTCCGAGTGACACGTACTTCAATATCATACGTCTGTCAGATTTGTTACTTCGTGCTCCTTCTTTGTGGCTCGAAGCAATGCGACCACCGCATCACAGCAAAGCGCATGCTGTAGCGTACAGTGACGCTTCCCCATTGGCTGCCCGCATATAGCGCCGCGAACGGCGACACGCAATCTCAGAACATCGCATGTTTTACAGAGCCAGCATGACCACCAGTCTTGTGAACACGAGGAATGCAATACGCCGCCCCACAGTGTACACAACTGAACAAAAAATTTATGTCACGAGACACTGTTTGAGAGTTTCTCTCCCTCATGACTGCGAAGCAAGCGCGAAAGTGTGCGACGGGCGAGAGCAGGAAATGGCCAGAGGAGAGGGTGGTGAACGGCTGAATCGGGTGCATCCGGCTGGCATTGATAGAAGTGGAGGAGGCGGCGTTTTTGTATTACCGCAGATTCGAGGGCATCTTTAGTCATAACTAATTCACGTAGATATAATGTTAGGAACATTGGCGTCTACCTTTGACGCGGGGAGGTTTGTACCTACACATTTGTACCCACAACTGCCCCGTAAAAAAATAATAAAACGAGCGGCTGTCATGTTTTGCTTCGAACTGCAAAGCATACATATGCCACAGGGTAATAATGTGTTCGTAAAAACACGGTCAATTTTATGGATTGCGCGTAGTTTGCAGCAACGGCTGAGTGCCATCGACAACATACGCTGGAGACCGACCACTTACAGTTGAAGCCACCGCCTGGTTTTAGCCTGAGTGATGTGTTGTGGTTTAGTCGTGCGTAGGAAGCGTGTGCCGCAGGGGATCGCTTAAAGCAGCTTTCAAGAAGTGTGGTAAATTTTTCATGGCGCGTACCACGAGCCTTATGACTGGGCATGCCATGCGGCATGCCCACTCACGTCTCCCCACTAAAGCGGGCTTTCTCCCACAAACACTATTTGTGAGGAGAAACAACCTTGCCCCAGCCCATCATTTTTTTGTGGCTCGGAAGATAACATTAAACAGCGTTAGGTATGCGCAAGTAGTGTGGAGAGCACCTCGCGTTTTTTTTTCATCTGTTGCCCCCCCCCAAAAAAAAAAAACAAAATAATCAATCATCGCATTGGAAATGATTATAGGGAGAATGCCCGCTTCGGTTCACACTTTCATTTCAACTCTGCTTGCCATAGATTCGTAGCTTCATGAAATTCAGACAAGCTTAGATGTGCCAACGTCAGAAACGCCAGTCTTGTTTTTTGGGCTTGGTAAACGCGGGGCCTTCTGTGGTCTCGAGCACTGGTTTGAGCACTTTAGTTTATTGAGAAACGCCAAGAAGTTTCTTTGGTCACGTTTTCTAAAAAGAGTGTTTTGTTTATTTGTCGTTCCCCAGGAGAATCAAAGAAGTCAGGTAAGGAAAAAGTGATCCGTGTGTAGGGGTCGCTTTTCACTTTTTTAGAGCACGAAATGACGCCTTCGCAAGACAATACGTCGCCGAACATTCTTAACACAAGCAACTGGTCATAGACGTGCATGACGCTCAGTTTTCACAGTTGTATGTTATCTGCGGCCAAACGCGTTCAATTCTTTTAATATAAATGGCTTTTATGGCGTCCCGTTTTTTTTTTGTAATCTATACGAGAACTCATTGAGACGCCAAAGTGAAACAATATTCAATTCAAAAAGGGTGTATTGTACTTCTAAATCTCTACGGACATGCACCACCATAGGTTGGTGAAAGATAAGGCCAGTTTATTTTTTTTTTAATTTCGCACCCACATTTCCACACTTGTTATGGATTTCAAAGTGTTCTTTCATATTTTGACCACAATAGCTAAAAGAAAATTCTTGAAACTAGGTACGTCAAATATCTGGGCGCGTCAAAAAACAATACATTTAAACTATCAGCCAATTGGCAAAAACAGTTTTTCGCCTACCAGTCGCCTTACACGAATGTAAAACGGATGCCGTGTGATTGTTTTCATTGCTGTTGGTTTCATAAGCCTCTCATTAGGTACTTGTAATCTGTTGCTTCTAATCAAGTATCAATTGTATTAGTTATAGTTCAGCGTTGTGTCCTCTTTCTTTTTCGTGTTACGATGTCCGTGTTCTTGGGATGCTGTGAGTAGCCTATGTATGTCTTGCAGGGAGCACATCCTGCAGCAGAGCCGCGAGGCTCGCTGTCTGGTGATGAGCTTCGACACGCTCGAAGCGCCGCCCGCCTTGCCCGCAGTGTCAGCTGACAGTGGGAGTCACGACCTGGCACGCATAATTCCCACCTCCGTAGTGCGTCGCATTGGTGTAGACGACCCCAAGCTGCCCACGGGGAAGGAGTCTCCATTCCGCCAGATGGTGGTGCCCAAGCCAGCAGGTAAATCTGTAAAGCTCATCGGAAAAAAAAATGGCGGATGCACGTGCCCTTTAATGTGACAGGAAATGTGATATAAGTTATATGGAGACTCGCGGTGCATTTGTGCTGTCGCTGTTGGGGTCTCTGTGAGGTTCTGTGTAAAGTTGAAGGGCGCATACGTTGCCGCGCATGTCCTTTGTTCTATGTGAGTTAACGCGCGTGAGTATACTACTGACAATGACGTCATAGGCGGAGGAGAAACACACCGGACGTTTGCCGTCGCGCAGAATATTCATTGGGTCGGCAGGAGGAGAACCGGGGGCTGACGGCACATTTCGTGCGGCCGGACGCGATCGCGCGCCCTCTGTCTTGACAGGGATTGATTGATTGATTGATTGATTGATTGATTGATTGATTCGTTCATTCATTGATTGATTGATTGATTGATTGATTGATGAGTAGGGTTTAACGTCCCAGAACCACCATATGATTAAGAGAGACGCCTCATAGTGGAGGGCTCCGGAGATTTAGGCCCCCTGGGGTTCTTTAACGTGCACCCAAATCTGCAGAGCACACGGGCCTACAACATTTCCGCCTCCATCGGAAATGCAGCCGGGATTCGATCCCGCGACGTGCGGGTCGGCAGCCGAGTTTCTTATAGCTACTAGACCACCGCGGCGGGGCGCCTTGGCAGGGATCAACAGACAGATCATGCCTTTATATGTCCTGTGTTCTTAGCGCTCAGTTTTCGTTAAAGCGATATACAGCAAAACGATTGCTGCAGCGGCCGCGTTTACTTCCGCCGACACCTTGCTGAGTTATGCCAGGTCATGAGAAAGCTTGCTGGTATCCCTACTTCGCATGACGTTGCCCTTTTTTGCATCGCGTCTTGAGCGTACAGTGTGAAACTTGTTTCGACATACGTTCTTTGTACATGCCAGATATGTAACCGCAACTCCTGTTTTAGCCCTTGGGCTGACAGTATGAATAAATAAAAATAAAAAAATAAAAAAAATCGCATTCATTCTTTCGTCTTTGCGGCGAAACGAATACTTCTTTTAGAGCATTGCAATTTTAAACGCCAGGACACTTGCAAAAAAAAAAGAAAACGGTAGATACAGAATGAGACTAGAAAGAGGTGCAATGTGAGTGATATTGGCTGGCGTTAGCACTCGTAGACGATACTGATGTCCGGTGGGTAAGCGTGATCTAAGCGATCTGCTTAACCATGCCTTATACAATATATGTTTGTACGTGCGTTTGTATATTTGTGTGTTTATACACATGCAAACATAACGAATTTTTCATGTGTATTAACAGGTTGTCCCAAATATCACGCAGCATGCACGATTTTGAAAAAGAGACGACAGTCGTTACGCGAAGCACACCTAGCATATTGTTCCCAGTGTATACTGTGAAATCTTTTTGGTTAATGAATCTAAGTAATTTATTTCTCATTCTGTTTCTAATTTTAATGCCGAGTTAGAAACATATTTAGGACTATTTAACGCCCCTCCCCCCTATTACATGTCACTTTGTTTTAAGTATATAAACATTGTATTTATAACTTTAGCAGTTATTTCGTGCTTCAAAGGAATAGAGTTTTGCGACTTTGCTAAATAGCACTCGCGCTATCTTCACGCCTGTTGCACTTTGTTTGGGTAAGCTATGGAAACGTGACCGGTTCCAAGCTTTTTTTTTTCGTAAAGATAACCATTGAGTGAAAAAAAAAACTCTATTTCATAATTGGTGTTCACAGTTTAGCCATCCTGGAGATCAGTATCGACATGTTTCTAGAGCCCCTACGAGCGATCCCCTTCAAAAATGATCCGAATATATATGGCATACGGAGAGGGCCTTCTGTCAAACTGCACCGGTAACGGTAACATTTTACTGCACTACCACACCCCGCCCCCCTCACGCTCCACTGCAGCCTTCGTAAAATTGTCCCGAAAAAGAAGAGCTCACTCGGAAAAGAAATAGTGTGACTACCAATTTTATGACTGGGGACTTCTAAATTAGGTGAGTCTGGCACCTTGATTATTAATATAGCTTGAGGTAAATGCTTTTCCTGCCAATCCTTTTGAGGTGTGAAGGTGGGTTTTGCCTAGTTGGTAAGTATTGGTTCGTGAATCGATGAATATTTGTTGGTAAAACTTCACGCGACACTTCGATTCTAGCCTCAGTGCTCTGCTTGCGGAGTTATCATTGATCTCGTAGTAACACGAACGACTTATAACCCTTTGACCTTGCAGCACCGAGTTCGTTACTTCGTCCACTGAGAAGCGCGCTTTTTTTGTCCGGCTTCGAAGACTCTGCAGACGACTCGACATCTACAGTGACGCAACATGCCTCGTCCATGAAAGGTGTTTATCGACCTTCATAATCTAAGCATTTTACAGTGAATGCTGTTATGAGACTGGATGGCTAGGTTGGATAGTTGGTCTCGCGTCACGAAGTAATACTTTGAGTATAAGTAAACGACGCAGGACCAGGCAGAGAAACATTGAGCCCTTGTTGAAACGCTTGTGGTTTGTGCACTTATCTTCTTGGTTCTGCATTGTTTTACTTTCGCTCAAAGTTTTATTGTTCGAGAAATGGAGTTTCTTTATTTTTTTTTATTCTGCTTTGCAAAGAACACCGGAGGACACGAAATGAGGCAAAGCTTGTTTGCCTTGCATAGAACCGTTCATGACGCTGACCAGTGCTAGAAAGATCACGAAAGACGCCTTGCCGATGCCGCAGACAGACAAGGTTGCATAGGAAATGCTGCAAGCTACAATAGAACTCCACGCTTACGCATCGTTTAGACAACTCCCGGAAGAAATTTTGCGTGGTCTTTTTTTTGTTTGTTTGTTTACACCAGAGATGAAGTATGGTGTCATTGGCTGACACCATTGGACTGCCCAAGGATTCGAGTAGTAACCACGAAAGTTTGTTGGTGACTGTGGCGGCAGTGGGAAGCTTCAAGAGTGCGCCATGGGGTCTACGTGACCACGTCTTTGTCATTAATGTCCTCCGGCAGTGCGTTTGCAAGTCAGACCTAACAGTCACACGATCGCATTCGATCGTAATCAGGCCTGTTTGAGATCAAATGTCTTAATCGTAATTGGCTCATTTGAGCAAACTGCTGAATTAAATGGGTTCAATCGCAATCAGTAGTGCACCGTGTGACACTTGTGGAACAAAACATATTGCGCTGACCCTGTCTGTTTCCTCTTTCTCTTCTCGGCCCATTTACTGGCAGGTGCCAAACCACCCGAAAAGAAGCCTGCGACAACGAATGCGAAAGTGGAAAGCGAGCGCAAAGGGAAGACATTATCCACTAAAGCGCCTGCTGAAGTGGAGAAAGAGAAGAGGACAACGACCGCGAATGCTAGAGTGGCAACCGTGGAAAAGGGGAAGAAGACGTAAACGCCCAATATCTTAGCACGTCTCGCTGCAAGCGAGCCCATATCGCGCAAACCAATAGATCAGAAACATCAACATAAAGCCCGTTTCGATGTGGCTGTCTTGAGAAATTTAATGCAAGTGGAATGGTATGCTCGCTGGAAGCTTACCTAACCTAAACTAACCTACTTGAATTTTAAGGGCGGTCAAAGGGTAGGGGGGGGGGGGGGAGTGCTGTTGTGTGCTGTGATCGTACGGTGCAGGAGTGTAGCCCCTGATATGGTGTAGTCGTCGCTCCACGTGGCGCAAGAAAAATGACATTTAGCCAGCTGTAGCATATTGAGTGCCCTCCTCCTCCTCTTCGAGCTCCATGACGATGATGATACTAACGCAGGTGAAACCACATGTAGCTAACTGTAGCAATTTAGCGCCCTCTCTTACCAAAGTGCACTTTTTCATCTGTTTTTCGAGTTCCTTGATGGTGATACCAAGTACTACGACGGCGAGGGAAACAACACAAACCACGTACAAAAATTGAGAGGAAGCAAGCGGGAAATAGAAGGAAATGGAAAAAAAAACACAGTACTGAAGTAAAGAGAAAAAAAAACGAAGAATGAGAGGAGCAAAGAAAAATGGAGTCCGAGGTGAGAAACAAGGCTTTCCAACTCTGCTCTTCCGTCGGGCTTGACAAGGGCGAAGCTGTCGTGTGGACGGATTTTGATAGACGCCTGACATAGCCCGACTGAGAAATGCATTCGCAACTAAAACAAAAAATTTTAAAGGCTATGTATAGAACACACGCACAAGTGCGTGTTTATGTTTCATAACACAATTTTAACTCGTAACAATACCCTGCCCTATAATCTCGCAATGCGTGTGCCATTGTCGCAACGTAAAAAAAAAAAAATGGGGGCTCCACTTTTGCCAAAAAACATAAGGCCGTGCTTGAAACGGCTATGAACCACCACCGTGCAGGACTTACGTAATTTTTGAAATACGGTTACACGCATCACTTTATTCGCATATTTGCACGTAGACATAGAAGAACCACCTTGTCATTATCCCAAATCACTGAAATGACGTCACACATGACGTTTCTGTCCAAGTCACGTGACTCAAATGTAGCACTCACTTGCGAAATTAGAACTTTCTGTGGGGCTCCGTAAGCCTAATACTACGCATCGATGCGCGTTGGTTAAAAATTAATTCAGCGGAAGCACCCATTGTAGCACCAAGCAACATGGAAATCAATAGGAAAACTTCCACTGTTGAAAAATGCGTTCCGGTCCGGGTATCGAGCCCGGTCGGTACCAGTGTCTTTCCGGTCTAGTCCGTTCGCGTGTAGCTGTCTGTGCGCGCGTAGTTCCATTGTTACAACAAGTTGACACAAATATTTCTTTCGGCTAATACAAATACAACTGCGTAAAAAAAGACTCTACTCGACCATCATGCACATAATACGCATGGTGCAACAGTAGGATAAATGTATTGTTGTCTATTACGCATTGAATTGAAATAAAAGCGCAGTGCATATGCGCCACAGTGATCGGCGTCGTGGGCGAGTACGGCTAGTCGTCGACGTAGCCGTACTCGAAGTCTTCGGCGAACGCGGCCTCCTTGGCCTTGAGCCACTCGTAGCACACGGAGGCGTCGAAGGCTCCCCGGGTTCCGCCGAACTCTTTAGGGAGGATCTTGGCCGGGAACCGTTTGTGCAGCGCCTTGGTGTTTGTGCCGTGTAAGTGCACCTGCAGCACGTTATAGGTACATTGTCTTTATACACTTTGCACAACTTAAAAGACTGTCAGAGTGGTCACGTGATTGCCGTATTGCTTTACCGCAAAGCGTGTCGTGACTCAAACTAACTGATAATAGGAGCTAGTAATAAAGCGTCACTTGTTCTAGAAATCTGTAGATATTTGTTTGTTGTATTTTGTGGGTGTCGTTCAATGTCAAGTATTTGTTAGCTAACTAAAGACACTTTGAGCGTTTATCTACGTTTCTGTCTATATAGTCGCCGATACGTCTAGGGGCTCTCATGATCGCCTCCTTAACTTGATGTAGGCCAAAAGTGTTATGGCGTGGTAAGATGGTTTCACAAATATGACTGATCATGACATGAATAAGGTAAAAGTCTTATCGAAAACGTCGTGAAACCATTTCCTCCACACACGTACATATGGCATACATCATGATACCGTGGGCCGCGGTATACAGGTGGGGTTATATCTGCTCAAGAACGATAAAAACAAACATTTGGTACTTTAAATGCAAGAGCGCTAAGGAAAACTGACATCGGCAGAGTTGACCCGACGAATGTGAGTGATTTAGCAGAACAGAAAATCGAACAGCCGTACTCATTGAACAATTGCCTCTGTGCAAATGGCGACTTCTGGCGGGTGAAGGAGGGTAAAACAGCGCACATATGTTTGCCTCTTTTTACAAGTGGCACCACTGGAGCGTTGTTGCGCCTGTACAGCGTTCAATTTTAAACCATTGAGCTACGGCAGCCACATTTCGGTTGGGGTGAAAAAAAAAACAAATACAGAAATATGAGCGTGCGCTTACATTTAGTTTAAGGCTTTAGATGATCCGACATGGAGCTTGGGGAACTTTCAATCATATGGTGATTATGACGCTTGAAATCTAGAATTTTTATGCCCAAGTTTTAAGCTGAAACCACCGTGAAGTACGCGTTTTTAGCGGTCACTCTATTCACCTGGGGGCTAGTGTCAGGCCCTACGACGCATTTAGGCACTCGTTTACGCATGTGTGTTAAAAGTGAAAGTGACGCAACTGTTACGAAAGTTTTAAAAATGGCCCCACCTCCACGAAGAGACTCGTGAGGAAGTGCGAATGCGTTGCATCACGTTCATAACTGCGTTTCACACGTGGGAACCCACCCAGCGTTATAGAAGAATGAAGTTTTTTTTAATACCGTGCAGTAGTGCCGTTCACCGCACGTGGAGTTTTTCTGTCACGAGAAAAGCGGTATGCGTTTTCAGCTCTAGTAGCTAGTGTGCATGGTTAAAAAAAAATACTGTGACGTGAACAAAACAAACAGCATTCTCAGCTGGGCGTAGGCGTTTCAAAGCGGCGTCTCAAGCACACATTTCCGGAAGTTCTTGAGAGGCGCCCAGCCAGCGAACAGTCGAGAGTGAGGCGTGAGCGGACGGGAAAGTGGGGCGCAGGGAGGAGAGAAAGCAAACGGCGAGAGAAAGAGTGGCGAAGCACTGCACCTACCCTCTCCTACACTCTCTCGCACCACATGCTCCGGTTGCTATGGGCGAGAATAAGCGCGTGCGTCCGCTGCTGTTGTTATGGGAGGAGTGAGAGCGGAGAGTACACCTGCTGGCGCGCGGACACCACCGCGGACAACGCCGGATGCCTGACATAGCCTGATTGAGAAATGCATTCGCATTTAAAAGCTGGAACACCGAGGTTCACACAACCACGGTGAGCAGTGTTCGCATGCCCTCTCATGCGCAGCTGGAGTGCATCTGGCGGTGGTCGCTATAATACGAAGCCGTGGCAGTTTCGTAGCCATAAGAAGTACGACTCTGGCTAATAGCCTTGTGTGACACAGCTGCTGTGGGCTAGTTTACTTGCCTTTGCGATGGACGCTGCGTCTAAGAACGGCGTGAACATCTTGAAGAATACGTTGAAGCTGTAAGGTTGCTTCACGATGTCAACGCGTTTCTTCTTGATCGGGTATCCGGGCTGCAAAAAAATGCTCATACATAAATTTCTCATGGCTTGTAAGGACTAACTGTAAATATGTGGATTTTTTAAAGAGTCAAATCTATTGAAACCGACTGAATTTATGGGAGCTTAAAGAGCGCCTAGTACCGTTAAAGATTGCCACAGCTGTAACCAAACGGGGACAATGCCTAATGGTAATGTGTTTTCAGAAAGGCAGACTCGAATAAAAAAATAAGCTATATCCTGCGCCTAATTGGTTTATTAAACCAGACCTGCGTAAATGATCGTAAACAAAACAATCAATATGACACCATCTAATCATTTGAGTGCGCTTGCTTTTTATCGTGATTTCGTTTCTTAATTAGTTATTATTGGGTGAGTTTGTATTTACTAAAGAAAATGACATTATAGGGGAAAATACAAACATGAAAAGTAAGAAACTGCCCTTCCTATTTCTTTCTGCAAGTTTACTTGCTAGTTTTGCGCCTATATATGTATATATGAATATATTACGCACTGATAATTTTATACCTCATGTCAAAAGCTTCAGTTCGCGCATTCAAGAATTAGTTTATTGATAACTCGAGAAGTACTAGACGCGCAATCAATCGAAACGTAAAGAATTTTTCGTAACACGGTAGTCGTTATGCACCACTTATGTAAAACCGCATCTTGTGATTTTTTTTTCGTCTCTGATATATATAAAATTTAAGCTACTTCTCATCGTTCACTTGTACAGTAATGATGTCTATCTATGAAGATAAAATTATTGACAATTTAAAAGGATTTTGTTTCAATATTACAGTCAAGGATGACATGGAGGTTTATGAACAAGCTGATATGAGCTCACAATCTGCCTCCTAGATTTTTCTTTCTCGGGATTTTGTAACCTTTGCTATGCACATCAAAGGCCACTGATTCAAATTTATAAAGCTTTCTTCTTTAAATAGTGCGCAAAATTGGACATTTCAGCCACGCGGAGCATCGATTAGCATCTGATCAGGTTGCATAAAAGCTGTTTCGCTGCAACGGCGAAGCAATGAATGTAATATATATCAAGTATATGCCTAGCAGGTATAGCCTTTAGCTTCCGACCCGGCGTGAATTAATAACAAAATGCTGGCCTAAGCAATCGCTGCCACTGCGATGAGCGAAGCTACCTTCACTATTTATCGCTTAAACGCAAACTGAGCTGCGAAAACATAGCAGGTATGCAAGCTCGGTCACCTCTTTCACGAAATACGGAGGCGAAGTAGGCACAGAGTAGGTTAAACTCCCGTTGGTTTCAACATTCAGCTACGTGCACTGCGGCATAACAAGTGAGTAGGGCTTGGCCGCCATTTTTCAAAATTTCTTCACTAGCGCTCCTATTGGTCCGCGATGACCGATTCGGCGGCAGACGCCTTTAAAATCGGTCCGAGAGCGATCGGCGCGGAGAGGGCCCTTTCGGCGGATCTCGCCGCCGCCGAACCGGATTCGGAGCACTTTCGGCGGCCGGAACGCTCAGTGTGAACGCGGCCTAACTCCACTCGTACCGGATGGATCCTTAAGATTTTAGTGTCTTATGTGGTTCGGGGGAGGGGGGGTGGCATGCTTTATTTCATTATAATCAGAAAAGTGTTGCAGGGCCCCTTTCCATTGAAGCGGTTTACAATTGAGTATTTTTTTTTGTAATTAGAATCTTTGCGTAACATGTTTATGCAGTTTTTTTTTCATATTTACTTACACAATATGACAACGTTATATGCGGGCAAGCTTTGGCCACAGCAATGCCAAGAAACGTTGAGAGAAGTGACGTCATCGAGAGAGGCGTGCAAGATTGCTGCATCGAATGGCCCTTTACCTGCTGCCAGGGTCCGCAATGATTTGCTTACAGCCGCGCCTTCTTATTCGGCCATTTTGAAAACCCTGCAATATATAGAGGTTCAGTAGTGTTCGTGCGGCCTTTGCAACAGCCTTAAGCGTATGGGGCCCCTTCGATGGGGGACGTTGCAGCGCCCCCTCCTCTCTATTAAGTGAATGTATAGGGTGAATCATGCCCCCCCCCCCCCCCCCATTCCCGGGGCGCACGCCTATATGGCAACCGCCGTAGGCGTGCGAGTTCTGCTGCGCCGCATTTGGCTGATATAACGCGTATACGGTCACAATGAGATCCCCTATCGCTAAAAAAACAAAAAAGACAGATACCTTCCACCCCCATTGGCAGCCAGAGTCATTCTGAAAGAGAGAAGGTGTTAGAGATACAAGGCGCATATATATATATATATGTGGGGTTTAACGTCCCAAAACCACCATGTGATTATGAGACACGCCGTAGAGGAGGGCTCCAGAAATTTTGACCACCTGGTGGATCCAAGGCGCGTTCGAGAAACTGCATGCATGAGGGTTAGGTACAGTGAGTAGAGCACCGGGCACCTATCGTCCCGTTTTCAGAGGTCATGGGTTTGACTACTAGGTCACCCAAATAAACAAAACTTCTTTTCTTCATCTGTATTTTTCTGACTTAATTCCGTGACGGAAATACATCAGTGGAATTTTGGTTGACTGCGGCACAAAACAGGCACTTCCCCATCAGAAGAAAAAAAAAACAACCAAGTGAAGCCGAAGCGAAGAAGTGTCAGGAGGTCTTCTGCGATCTCGTGTATATGTTTAAATAAGTCCTAAGATTTCCCACAGTCGCGTTGATCAACCTGATCAAATGAACCGCTCTGCTCACCCGGTCGCCTCAATTGGTTGCGTAGCAAAAAAAAAAAAATGGGCCCCGTATCTGCATTTAATCTGCAAATGTCGTCGAAAGACGATAGTCATGCATGTGGAGAGAGTGAACAAAACATTTATTTGATGTTCTGCTCAAGAAAATTGGTAAATGTTTTTCTGGAGGCGCTGCGTTAGAGCGCCTCGAGCGTGCAGCGGAGGCGAACAAGCGCATCAAGTCACGTCACACGTGAGACATGAGCGCCATCTGGCAGTTTTTGGTTGTTTTTTTTTTCAAAAACAGAGCGTGTGACTCTGAGACGGGTGTGCGCGCCCGTCTCCGAGGTGATAAGGTGTAGAACGCAAGGCGACGGGTAGGTGCCACCACCATCTCGTTTTAGCAAAGCGTTGGAAACACTCGCCTTTCCGTGCAAGCGTTGGATGGTCTGCGCAGCGTGATAAGCGCTACGGTCCTTAAACTTACTTATGTATGCCTTTTCTAGTAAAAGGTACACATGCAGAATATATGCGTGTTGTTATAGTGCCCCAGACATGCGCAATAATTGCTTTTTAATCGACAATTGCACAAGCATGAACGCTGGATCTTGAGCAACATAGGTGGGTGCTGTGGACGGGTCGGCCGTTTGAAATACCCGATGCTGTTAAAAGTGAACAACCAGACAAATGTACAGACAGACAGACAAGTTTTTTTTTTGTCGTCGAAGGTCCTTAAGAAAGGCTATCGTCTTTAATAAACGTAGAGTGCCCGCTTCCAAGCTCAAGGGCGCTGCATTCAGTTCCCGGCCATGGCGGCTGCTTGTCGATAAGGGTGAAGCGCAGAGAATACACTGCGCTTATTTATATTTAGATGCACGTCAAAGAACCCCACGTAGCCGAAATTATTGCGGAGTCGATCACAACGGTGTGTCTCATAAATCATAATCATATCGGGTTTTTCGCCTGTAAAACGCCAGCAGTTATTGTCAAACCGCACGGCTCGTCATCCCGCGGATCGGTTTAGCACACACAACAAAATGGGGTGTCGGAACTGTAGCATGCCGCTCATTTGACAACACGGTTGCAGATTTGTTGTTGCACTTTTAATGATGCTAATAATTTCGTTTCTTTCAAGCTCAACTGGGTAACTGCGTTTAGCGTGAATCCTGCGCAGTAGGTCATTCTCCATGTTAGCGCTAAATAATAACTACAGCTTTTTTCAGGGGGCCCACGATGGGGTGGTCGGGCATGGCCTGACTGTGCTTAAAACTACTTTAATTGTGCCAACGTGCAAGCGGCCCCCCTACTCGCTTTTGCACTCATTCATATATTTCTGGCCATTCACAAAGCCCGCAGTGGCCACGCTTAGCCTGCCCGTCCCCACAGTGGGGGAAGCCCATTCATCTATCTTGTTGGGCCTTGGACGCCACCGTCGAATTAGCACCGAGACTGTAAAGATAAGGAAGAAGAAGAAGAAGTCGCTTGCGGAGCTGCGCCACAGTGAATAGGTGGGTAAGAAAACAGAGCTGCAGCTAGCAATCTAGTCGTCAGGATCGTCCATCAGTCAAAAAAATGCTCGAACAAGGTAAGACCCGATTTGGTGCTGAGATATCCTCGCCGATGTATGTGTGTACATGTCTCGTGAAACGTTCGTCGTGTTTGGCTTATCTGTAAACGCAAAGGTTGCTCTCGTACAGGTTCTGCCGTGAACTTGTACGAGGGGGAGTGTGTGTCTATGTGACACACGCTCACCGTAGGATCAGTGTGATGTGTACTGCGTTAAAGCCCTATACCACTTCAGGGAACATTAATAATAATATTAATAATGGTTGTATTTTAAGTCCCCAAACCGCGATATATTTACGAGGGTTGCCTTATGGAGTGCTCTCGAAAATTTGACCTTCTGATGGTCTTTGACGCTCGCCTAAATCGAAGTACATAGGACTCTAGCACTAGACTCGCAAACTTAGCTTCTGGCCCGATGGTCACGGGTTCGATTCCGGCCGCATTTCGATGGAGCCGAAATGCTGTGGAGGCATGCGTATTGTGTGATGTCGGTGAACGTTAAAGGGACACCAAAAGTAACTATTAGGTCGACGTTGATTGTTGAAATAGCGGTCCAGAAACCTCGTAGCATTACTTTTGTGCCAAGGTGGAGCCTATTTTGAAATAAAATCACGTTTTAGTGGACCGCATCGGTTCAGCGCACTTCAAATTACCCGCCTCAAGAAGCGGATCGACTCACGTCACTGTTGCCGCGCACAACGTTGCACGGCTTTACTGCGCTAGTAGCAGCAGACCGAAAGCAGCGAAAGCCACAGCAGCGACAACGGCCATTGAACAATTTCCAGCCATGGCCTCTGAGATGGTAGACGTGCTTGGTTCAGCTGGGCTCGCTAGATGACACCACCTGTCCCGTGTAACCACGCGAAAATTGCATTTTTGAACCACTCGCGACATTCCCCATAGTAACTTCCGGCGGTTCTTTTTTTCAATAAATCAAACAAAAACGAACAAATAGCATTCTATTGCGTCTTTTGTACAGAAGGTTTTTAATTTAGTGCTGCTAGATCGATTACTATTGATTAATTGTAGGCGGTCCGTTTGATGTCATCGGGATCATTTTGAAAATGTCCTACTGCGGCGCACGTGTTCTCGTGCATTTACCTTAATTTCTCAGTAAGTAGGGCACTGTTGATAATATTGTCGCTTTAGATGTTGTCATACATTGAGCTTTCACTCTGACGTAAATTGTTATTGGACTTCAGTGTCCCTTTAAAGAACACCAGATGGTCAAAATTTTCCGGAACCCTCTACGGTGCCCCTGTCCTGATAATCATATTGTGGTGTTGGCACGTTAGCTATTAATATTATTAGGGTAGTAATTATCACAATCGACCTCATGATGCAGTGGTTTTGTTTCTCTGGTTGGCGCAGACTCCGATGCTGTCTTTTCCCGGCAGTTGCTGGTACGCAGGCGCCGTCGCCGGCGCGATGCCCCCGCGCTCGTCCTTCACACTGGTGTCATGTCCGCATGGAACACCGCTGCCAAGATGCTGGTGCATGCCATTGCCGTCAAACCAAGACCGAGTCAGTATACTGACGTCAAAGCACGAACGCAGCTGATAGCTTTTGCTAAGTTGGCCCGTTCCCTTTTGCTTATTCCACCTACGAAAACGCTTGTTGGCATCGTGCCCATACCATTTATTCAAGACAGTCTACAATGTGTCCAATAATATCACAGCTCGCAGCGGCTCGTGCCATTGCCGATAGATTCGCCAGCTGTCTCATGTATACGTCCGAGTTTTTTTAAAATGATTTATATTTCAAAGTGTATATCTGAATGGCTTTGAGCTTTGCCGTAAGAACAACTAATTTTTTACGAAAAAAACCCTCCTTTCTTATAGAAACTTGATATTGTTACGGGGAGCCATAACGCGCACGCATTCCAACGGGTATTCAGACCAGGTGTTCTGTGTTTTTTTTTACATTGTTATAGGACGTCATTCGCACCAGCATTCTGATAATACACGTATAGGCCTTTCGTAGCTCTACTGTTCATTATGTACGTTTCAAATATTTTATACTTTGACAAATCGGTCTATGTCATCGCCAACTTCTTGCGCTTATTCTGACTTCACCACATTTCTCTGTAGCAGATCGCCAGCCAGCCTATCGTCGTAATTATAATTATACCATAGTACTAACATATTCTGAAACTGCGTAAATTGTATAGAAATGGCTACAGTGGGGATAAATTAAAGGAAGTTAACGTTAAAATTTATCTTTTTTGATGATATTTAGCATGAAATACTTTGTTTTGACAACTGCATTTCCTCCGCCAATATTACGAATTAATTTACGGTCCTGTAACACGCTACACCTCATTGCTGGGTCTCTATGATGCCCTGAAGTTTCGTATAGTTTTCGATCGCTTTTTTCATAAATTTTTATGTCTGCGTGTACAGGTTTTTACAAGGATCTGCAGGCTACATTCCATCGGAAGTCATCCTTGGCGTATGTGACCCTGGTACGGAAACTGCGATATGATTCACCGAAGCTTATGTGCAATGAAATGATTGCGGAGAGAGAGCGAGAGAAGGCTTTGAATTAATTTCAATTAGCCGGTGTTTCTTAACGCCCGTATGGTTCTAAATACTCGGGTGTACTTTACATTGTGCCTCCGCCGACGTACGGCGACCGTGACCGGGAACTGAACCGGCCTCATCGTGCTCGGCAGTGCGATACCTTATTTGCGGCGGGTGCTCAATTATTCGTTAACTATGCTGGTCACACATGAACACCCCTTGTTCATGAATGGTGACCTAAGATTCAGCGCCCCTAACCCCCATAGACTTAGCGTTATATGTGACCGTGTATCCCTCTTAAGGGAGCGCAGAGGCGTCAGCCCGGGCACACTCAACGAAAGCCCATTGGGCCGTCAGGTCAAAGCAGCCGACCGTGGCTGCTTCCCAGATGGCTTAATTGAATGTGTCATGCCAACTAGCCTAAAATTGTGTTCTCTAGGTATACGCAAGGCATCTCGTTCCTTTGACTTGAAGCCGCACCCAAGTAGAATACAAAGAAACGCAAGGGCTTACGTACCGTCGCGCGCAATATCAAGGCTCGAGCGACGACCCGCCTAACATCCCGGGGACCTATAGCGGTTAGTTTCGGAACTGTGAAAAGCAAGATGGCGCATTATTCTTTCCCTCGTTGGCTGTTCACTGCTATACAATAGCCGCCTCTACAACGAACTCTACAACCTTTCTTTCTATTTTGAGCATTGAATTCGTTGCGATCAAGTGTATTCTTCGTGGACTCTTATCACGGCAAGTGATTACAGAATTGCGGTGAAAGATGTGTTAAGGCTGGTGCTTGGCGCACTGCTTCGTTTACTCAGCTTCCTAAGACGGGAGTGGTCGCAGCTTATGGAACAGCAAGGAGAGTGAGTGAAGCAAGCGTGACACCACCTTCTCCTCGAAAGATTATTGCGGCTTTTATTCTATGGGGACGTGGCGCCGTTGTATACTTCTTGGTTGACGAATGCGTGTCAAGTTAATAGGGAGTTTTATAATACCGTTTGCAAGCGCTGCGGGCGTAGCGGGCGCCATATGAGTTTTAGAATTGCGTTTGCCCTGCTGCGATCCGCAACGCACGATTGCAGCGACACCATAGCCTCGAAACCAGCGCTTGCGGGCCACATGTGGGCCGTTATATCCGCACGCTATTTCGGATTTCTTGCGTGCGGTCCGCGAACGCCGACTCGCGTTACGACGCATGCGCAGTGGCAGCAATTGCACTGCAAGGGCTTGCGGTGCGCTATTCTAAAACTCCCTAATAATGTTAATATCGCGTACGAATGTACGTAAACTACTTTGGATCCCCGGCACTAAAGTTCGCTATTTAGAATACTTGGCTTTGTCGGTGAATAATTATGAAAAAACACAGTGCTATAATGCGAGGTTGAGGGAGTATGCATACGTCACGAAAGGCTAGAGAGGCCTACTCGCTCTGCATTGTAAGGACTGCGTGTGTAAACCAATCTGTCAAGAAGCTGCTGTACTAAGCAAACATTGGAACAAACACGTCCGTAATAAATATATATAAGCAGATATGATTCAGAGGTTAGGTGATAAATGTGTCAGTTCGCGATCAGTCATGCTATCGATTAAAGAGTTTCATATTCGACTTGAATTTCCGATCTGAAGAGGAGCACTTATCTCTTTCTGACTTGCGCATTGAAT
This sequence comes from Rhipicephalus microplus, assembly GCF_013339725.1. NCBI lineage: Eukaryota > Metazoa > Arthropoda > Arachnida > Ixodida > Ixodidae > Rhipicephalus > Rhipicephalus microplus. The sequence continues at coordinate 11,760 of NW_023613973.1, read as the reverse complement.
TGGTTGATTCCCTGTACACAGGCGAGAAAGAAATAATGGCCTGAAATATATTGTTGTTAGCGCCGCGTATGTGTTCCCTTTCTGTGTCCCCGTCGTTACTTCCGCCGTGTGTTCATTAAGATGCGTGTACGCTCGCACTCGTGGCCTGTGCCTCCTCAGCTGCGGCACCACCAGCCGACGGTGTACGTGCTGTGCCTGCTCATGAGCGTGTTCGCCGTGGCGGCCGTCGTGTCGGGCATCGTGTTCATCTTCCTGCGCATGTACAACCGCTGCGGTGCTCGCCGCCAGGTGGACGTCAACGACGAGTACCGGCAGCGGTACGGCTCGCTCGTCCAAATGCAGCTCGTCTGCATCGGAGGCCTCGGGTGAGTACCCCGTTGGTTTGGGACGACGCATTCGCTCCGAGTGGATTCGGGTGCAGGTATGATGCGTGCAGACGGCTTCCACGCAAGTACGGGTGTATTGAAGGGACCGTGAATCACCCCTAGGTATGAGTGACAAAACATGCGCTATCATGCTGAAACTGTTGCGAGCATCTCAGCCAAACTTTGCAGTCTTGCGTGGCAAGGGGAGCTTCATACGCGCGCACACGCGAGGACGCAAACGAAAGGGACACACAGGCCTTTCAGTTCAGTTTATTACCTTAAAGGCCCCCCTTTCTAGGAGGGGCATTACATAAGGGGTGGGGTTTTATTTAGGTTAACAATAAGCCGTAAAAGTTGTTTTAGCATTGGAGATGATCAATAATACGGTCTTGAAAGGCAGATGATGAGGCGATGTTGGCGATGTCCCGGGGGAGGCCGTTCCAATCCGTGGTTGCTCGAAAAAAGAACGAGGCAGAAAAGGCAGTGGTGCACGAAGATGGGCGGGAAACCTGAAATGGATGACTGGTTCGATGAGATATGCGTGCTGCGGCTGCTATATAAGGTGGCTGATTGAAGGAAGAATGAAATAATTTGTGATAAAGCACGAGAGATGCAGTGCGGCGGCGCAAAGAAAGGGGTGGCAGTCCAGATTTCGCTTTCAAAGATAACTAGTGATATCGTATGAGTAAGATGAGTGAATGAATCTGGCAGCATGGTTTTGTACCGCTTCTAATGCTTCGATTAAATACGCTTGATGTGGGCTCCATATGGCAGATGCATATTCTAATTTCGGTCTGATTAAAGATTTGTACGCAAGTAATTTTACATGTAGGGGGGCTAGGCGGAGATGGCGTTTGAGAAAAGCAAGTGCTTTATTAGGTGCTTTATTAGGTGATTTATTATGCGCTTTATTAGATGCTTTATTAGATGCTGATTCGTTTGTGTTCTCGTGTGTGCGCGCTAAAGCTTCAGTATGCAGCATTGCCAACGAGACAGTGTTTTTGTATTACTGAAGGAGAGCTTACAAGCGGAGCGTTTAGTTATTTTCTCAGGCGCCCTTTTCGCTGCAGAGGCCCGTTCTCACTTGCGTCGAAGCTACCAGTGCCCTTTGTTTACGTCGAACAGGTAGGGCAACAAATGTAAGCTAAGTAAAAGCTAGCAGGGCCAGCTAAAGATGAAAAAGGAGAGCAAAAACCAGTCAGTACTTCAGAAAAAGGCATTCATGGTTACGCGCGTCTGTGTCGTATTCAAAAGCTTTGTCGTCATAAATATCGGCAGTAGACCCTTTCAGGTGGTTTCATAATTCAGATGCATGTGTACGAAAATAGGTGACACTGCGAAAGCCTTATTAAAGCGAATGCCTTATTCTCATCACTACAAAAATCAGGAGTTGGTCGACGATAACACGAACGGTATACGATGAAATTACGTGACGCCATGTACCAACGTCATTATCACGTGGTCGATGTGGTCGTTTCATGGGATAATCTGATGGCGCCATCTCGTGGCATTGTCGTCCTTTGCCGAAGGAAGGCTGACCCTGAAGGAAGAGTAGCGCTGTACGTGAGTACGCGTAAAAGGCTCAGGCGGCGAGGAACATTGCGATAGGCTGAGAACTTTCAAGTTTGATGGGACTGTGTCTCGTGTGAGTGTGGACATATCTTTCGCTTGAACTTCCCTTAGCATTACGTAAAGGGACTGCGGCTTTTCTTTAAGGGCCTCATATTTCGGTCATTATGAACTTTCTTTGTACAATTAATTGTACGATTCTGGAATAAACTTTACACAGTTCCAGTTTATTTGGAAGCGGAAAAAGAATTAAACGGTACTTTGTAGTGAGAAACTACAGTTCAATCCCTGCTGAATTAAAAAAACTGATATGAGAGGTCTCATAAGTGAACGCGAATGATTTTTTTTGGGGGGGAGGGGGGGCAAGGAATTGCTATTGCGGTCGGCAGACTTCTCAAGGTGCTGAAAGAAAGCGTAATATTGAGATAAGCGGGGACGTAATCTTCATATGCTGCGTTATCTGCAACAGCAGCACTATTCAAGCCTAGCCTCGGCGATATGCTCCGACAACTTCGCGCAAACGGAGCTAGTCACGGAGGCCATAGACGCTTCTTCGCGTTGCGCTCGGCTACTTATCGTCATGACGTGTATTTCATTTAAGCCACTGAGCTTCCAGCTGTTCAGCGTCTCTATGCTTACTTGAGCCTCCGGCACACGAATTGTGCTCTCGCAGTTCAGACCAGTGAGTGGCGAGAACGTTCCGTTAGAGTTCCGCGGCTCCGGTTGGTCAACGCCGACTAAATTTCAAGGCCGAAAGGCTGCCGCAGTGACGTCAGAGGGAGGTGGCCCAGTTACGCCGCGAACGCGGCGGAAAGCCTGTGTTTCGTTCACGTTTTAGGAGAACAAACGCTCCCGCACTCGCAGCTGCTGCGGCTTGATTGGGCCGAATAAAAGATGTGGAAAAAAGGTCTTACTGAGCATGCTCAGTTGGGCAACTGGGCCCCCAACCTCTGACGTCACTGCGGCAGCCTTTCGGCCTTGAAATTTAGTCGGCGTTGGGTTGGTTCGTTTCCACTCTCACGAATAGGCGCGCTTGCATGGCAAGGGCATATGGAGAAATTTTTTCGTGGTGGGTCTGGCAGCAGATGTGGTTAAGGGAGCATTGTTTTGTTTTCTTTCTTTATGCAACTTTTCTATATATATATATATATATATATATATATATATATATATATAATATATATATATATATATATATATATATATATATATATATATATATATATATATATATATATATCGGCAACAACCAGAGACATTGCAACATCGTCGGCAATAATGTCATTCCTTGTTAACAACAAAGTTTTGCCGCACACTACTTCAGCTTCCCTTCAACGCCTATAAGTAACATTGTTCCTCAATATTTTCATTTCATTTAATCGAATAAATGACTTTACTATTGCTGTCTTGCATTCATTAACGACATCACGGTGTATACAGAAGAGCACGTGCACGCTCATATTTAAAGTGAAGCCACTGTTTTGGAGATTAGCGTCAAACGGCGCCTCTGCTTACCCAAAGGACTTGGCTGCTGGCCTTGTACCTGTGCAATGGCGGCATCCGGACGGGCCTCTCAGACATCGACGCAGCCGACCGAACTATGCAGGTGGATACCTACGCGTTCTTCAAGCAGATGCGACAGGTGAGCGTTCTTTCGTTTGTAGCAACCCACATATAGCGATGCAATTGCTTGACACGGTAATGAAAAGCTCCCAGGGGCGGCTTCATATATAGTGCTGCACGGGGGGGGATCCGGTGTTAACACGTTATCCGAACATCGGTCTGGAATAAAAGTGCCTTCATTATTTCGGCTGAGCACACTGTGCGCGAAGCAACGGGCTCCCCGGATCTGGACAGACGAACAAAGAGGATGCTCTCTTATAAGCACGCCATGTGGATAATGTCGCTACTTGAGGAAGATAACTTTATCGCGGAACATCAAGTGAAGAGGAAGCGTGCAGTGTACAAATCAAGAGTCATTGACATGTGCGATTGCGACCACGCAGTGTAACAGGTGACCACGTACTGCACCTGTAATGGTGACAAAAATGAAAAGTAAAGATATATACAACAAAAAAGCTTCCCCATCGACAAAGATAATCACTTCGCACCTCTTAGCTTGATCAAGATATATTTAGCTGTTGCGTTCTCAGTAGAAACACGAAATTAGTCTGCAAAATTCTAGGCGCATTTTTCTCTATAAACATCTACGCTCCTTAATCAGACAATTTTGAAAACTTACGATCACTATGCATTAATTGTTGATTATTCTTGTAAGTCAAAGTGGCAAAATTAAAATTTCTCGTTTGACGGGCCAGAAACAAGGAAGCAAGGAAGACGTTGACTGGGACTTTTAGGAGCGGTGGGGTCGGTGACTCTGGATTTTCTTTACTTTCAGTTCTTCTAATTTCGTGACATCATTATGACATTAACATCGTGTCACTATGCTATAATGCAGAAAGCTTTCGGTAGTTGGAGGGCAAAGATAAGTACATCGGCTAGGAAGAAAACGGCGACGGCTTACAGTAAATTCCAAGTTTACCAACACAGCCTGTACGAGGGCAACTTATGAGACGGCTGTTTTTTTTTTCTTTCACATTTCGAATTAATTGGTAATATTGTAAAAAAATCAAGTACTCTTTCTAAATACGCCACGCTCATTTCAAGTATCAACGTTGAATATCATTCTCAAAATTTTAGACTTTATTGAACGTCATATCTATGATGCCCTGAGAGCCAATTTCTCAATATCGTGTTCGTAAGATAGCACCGATCAGCACTAATTGAAATGAATGCGCTAGTTAAATTACTAGTATAGGCTGACCTTGAAACATTGTGGGCATGGCTGAAATATACGTACTTTCAAAATATGCGTTCTTTTTCTAACCAAAAGTGCTTGCCCAAGCGCATCACGCGTCACGGATATGACGTCAATGAAAGCGTACGCACTTGGCCCAGAAAGAAATTCTGAAAAAAAAAACTTGATTTCTACATATTTACCATTCGACTCGCTTTGGTAATCTAATTCGGCACTTATAACATTCATTAAGGCATAGCATACGTGTGTACAACCTTATCCCGCATGTTTTTTTCATATTTTTTTTCGCAAGTGTCCGCTCAGTAAGCTAACGTTTGCGCAGGCGTATACGGGAATCTACAACATTTCTTATCCTGTGCTGAACGCTATCGCCAGCGACGTTGGAGAGAGTGGTAAGTTCCTGTTACTCCATTCGCTAATTATGCGTCTTACCGGAGTACGCCACGACACAGGCGTGCGCATAGTTCGCGTTCAGAGGGTGGGTGAAGGTAGGGTGCCTCATGCACGCGCCTCCATGCAACTCAAATGAACATGAGAGGGCGCTGCGGAGTTGCAGCGAAGAGGAATTGTGGGGAATACTGGACACACTAGTCGTGGAAGATGTAGTCACTAATATTTTAAAGGATACCTATAAAGGTGACAACGTAATCATAAAGTGGGAAAAACAGGTATCCAAGCCTGCAGAGGTAAAACGGGGGCTTAGGCAGGGGTGTCCCCTGTCACTCTTATTATTCATGATGTACCTACAAGGATCAGAGGCCAAATTAGAGGGAAGTGGACTGGGCTTCAACCTCTCTTTCGTCAAACAAGGAAAACTCAGTGAAACGACACTACCAGCATTGATGTACGCAGATAATATAGTGCTAATGGCCGACAACAAGGAAGATTTGCAGAGATTGGTGGACATCTGCGGTAATGAGGGAGATAGTTTAGATTTCAGATTCAGTAAGGAAAAATCAGCAGTCATAATTTTTAATGACAATGAAGGTAGTGAGCTTAGAATACAGGAGGTCACGCTAGAGATAACATATAAATGCAAATATCTGGGCGTATGGATAAGCAATGGGGCCGAGTACCTAAGGGAACACGAAATATACGTGACGACTAAAGGTAACAGTAATACAGCGGTAATGAAAAACAGGGCACTGTGGAATTACTATAGGTATGATGTTGTGAGAGGAATATGAAAAGGGGTCATGGTTTCTGGTCTGACGTTTGGCAATGCGGTCTTGTGCATGAGATCAGAAGTTCAAGCAAGATTAGAAATTAAGCAACGTGGAATAGGTAGGCTTGCCTTAGGAGCTCACGGGAATACACCAAATCAGGAAGTACAAGGTGATATGGGATGGACATCACTTGAGGGCAGGGAAGCTAGCAGCAAGATAAAATTTGAGAAGCGATTGAGAGAAATGGGAGATGAGCGTTGGGCTAGGAAGGTATTCAGCTACTTGTACATGAAGAACGTCGATACAAAATGGAGGAAGTGTGAAAATTGACTGGCAAATACTTGGAAAACAGCAGGGGGCCAAACCAAAAAGAATTATCGGTTAAGAAGAAGGTGAGGGAAGCTGAGACCGAAATGTGGAGAACTGGCATATCCATCCATCCATCCATCCATCCATATCCATTACAGCCATATCCATCCATCCATCTATCCATCCAGCAGCGCAGCATGGCGGTGTCACGGAGGTCACCACGTCAGCTGTCGCTAACACAAACATTGAGTTTTCTGCAGTGTGATTGCAGCTCGCGTTACTTTGTAGAAGGGGAGCGGGTTGTTGACGCGGAGCATCTTATTTTAGTCGGCACCAGTGGTGCCGCAAGCGCGAGCGGCGTTCTTGAAGTGGCCGCTTTCGGTGTGTAATGCACATGGCGCACCGTGTCTCTGCGAAATTTGTTTACATACTTAGGACGCCGCAGTGACATGTAGTCACTAGATACAATGGTCATTAATTAGGTTCGAGTTAACAAGTTAACACTGGTGCCTCACCTGGAAAGAAGAATTCTGCTTAGCCGTTCATTTTTTTCTTCACGGGTGGCACCATCCTACCGTGCTCCTAACGTATACGACTGGCGCTTGTACTGTTTGGACCTCAGTACGCAGCTTCCCTATACTGCCGCTAGGTGCCGCATGAAGTTCAGCATTGAAGTGAAGTTTCCATCGCTGCGCCCCCATCCATAATTTGTTAATGCATGTGGCCGACTTAGCGCCCCCTCCCCCCTCCCCCCCCCATTAGAGTCGCAGTGCCCTCTTTCTATTATGTCAATGTGTGGACAGCACCTCTGTTTTATTTATGCCAGTGCCAGCCAGATGTGCCCTATACAGCCGTTCACCAACCTCTGCTCTTGATTGAAAAAATAATAACAATAAATAAACGACTGCCCGCGCTGCACAACGGTTCACTGGCCCTGTGTTTTAGAATGAATACTCACCAGCTCGCTTACCTCTCAGATATTGGCAACTGTAACACGCTATTCCCTTCAACGCAGACATCATGGCTGCCAAGGTCCTAGCTCGGTACAAGAACAAAGAGAACACAACGTCCTACCCCTTGTTCACTCCAGTGGACAACGCCTTCTACTGTAAGTGAGACTAGCAACTGGCTCAGATTTATCGGGTGTGTATAAGACTTGGTTTGCTAACGTCTATTTAACCTGGCACGGGCAACAATATTGCTCCGCACTGATACGCGCCGGCTCTGAATCGCTAGAATTTCTTAACAGCGTAAGTACATAAATCCCCAGAACAAAGCATAAACATTTCAGCTTTTGTAATGTTTTTTACATGGGCATAATTATTAAATTGGGCCTTCAGGCACATTATCGCTGTCGCTGCGAGGTTCCGTATGTCGATTTCACCACGCGTCTTGTGTTCTATGCGCGAGTGAAAGCATGGGAGGGCAGCTAACGATCGTGGCGAAAAGGAAACGCACTACCCGTCTTCCGTTGCGCGAAAACCCCATGCGGGCCCCAGATGGACGGAAGGGGGTGGGGGAGGGGAGAGTCCATGGATGTGGAGGGGGCTACGTGGCTTTGCAGTAATCACTCGTTTCTTCGTGGGGGGTGGGGGGAGTTGATGTGATTCTTAAATGAAAAGAAGATAAAAGTGAGCCCCGTAACTGTCTCTCAGGGGCAGGACACCTCACGAGAGATGGGGGTAAGGAGGGATTAAGAGGATAGGGAGCATTAAAAGGTAGATAGATAGACAGAGGAGCAGGAAGAGAGTGAGGCGCAGGGACAGCCATGTACGGAAGTAAGAAGAAGATAGGAAAGATGGACACGTTCGCAGGAGACCGAGGACGGGGCATTCGTGGTCGTGCGCGTCCTATCCTGAAGTGGATAGACCAGTTCTCTCGGTACGGGCTGTTGCCCCACTGCTTTGATTGGGTCGATGCTATAGTGAACTAGAATATTCTAGTTCACTGTGGTCGATACGCAACACGTACTTTTTCACTCGACGCAGTGTCCACGTTTACATTACGGCCTCGTTTACCCTCATTAATACTGATCGTTGGTTTATTTATAGATTATATCTCATTTATCTCTGATTCCAGAAAGTACATCGCTACTTTTTGCAAGGCTTTATCTAGCGTAACTTATTTCCAGATTATGACAAGATGGTGACTGCGCTGGTAAGGTCACGCCGTCTTTATTAACGGACTTAGCCTTAAAGCGGCTTCTTTATTTCTATCAGGTGACTGCAGAACATCAAGTTAAAGGGAATTAGATGAAAAAGTGTGTTAGTTTAATAGTCAAGTGCTTGATATGCAAACAATTATGTGCTGTCTTTTTTTGGAGAGCATAGAGCGTTGTTGATATTAGTGCACCAGTCGTTGCGGGTAATTGCGATCTATCACAATTTTGTGAACTTAGTTTTGCGGAGGGCATACATGCGCAAGCATGAGCGCTTGCCCGAAAATTCGGCATAACCACCGTGTTAGAAATTACTGTTTTTTAGTTTTTACTTTAGTTGTATATACTTTAATAATGAAGGTATATTCTTTTCGCTCGAATAGAGAGATGTAACGTACACGTTGTTTCTTTCATCGCTTTCCTTTGCATTCTAACAGATCTTCTTTGGTGCGATGAACCGTGCTCAACCAGTTCAACATCAACCGATAATGCTCAGTCGTTTCTTGTTTTCTCTCTATCTGTGTATCTTTAGAATGCACAAGGAGGTTCGAAAGAGCTTCCAAAGAAAGTCCAGCACTCCCTTAGACAAGCCGTGGAAGGCATGAAGGCAAAGGTCAGTATCAGTGGCGTAGCGAGGGGTTGGAACACTGGGCTCGTACGCCCCCCCCCCCCCGCCCCCCGTAGCATGCATAGTGATAAATGCCCATTTCAAAAAGCCCCCCCCCCCCTCTGAAATTAAGGTGGTGCCCCTCCCCCCGAAAAAGATTTCTGATTACGCCCCTGGTCAGTAGACGCCGTGTGTAAACTTTGACGGCATTCCGCACAGCCCTCTGGCTTGTCATGAGGGACGACGTGTACTTACCGCGCAGTCATCTCGCCGCAGCACTCTAGTACACTACCCTAAGCGTCTGCAACACAAGAAGAGATGACCACTACTAAAGCAGTGATTCTGAGGAGTGCGCCTAAATAAATTGAGTAAAATAAAAAGTTGGGCGAGTTGCATGGCACACTAGAAAAAAAAGAGGGAAGGGGACGATGAGCTGTCAAATAATTATTTTTTCATTGAGGGAAAGGCATACTTATAACGCAGGTATACCAGATAAAACAAAAAAGTAGACTTAAAACATACAAGCTCGATTATGTCACGAGCCATTCAAGAAAGGCTATCTTTTTCACCTGCAGATTGATGGACTGGGGACTAATGTAACATGGCCCCTCCCACCCGATAAGGAAGGCCTCTGTGATCTGCCTCAGCGTAGAGCCTATATGACTGTGCATCAGATAATTGTTTGCTCGAAAAGAGGCTTGCGACTACCATCTTCGTACTATTTGCCGTGGAACACCAAATGCGTGAATGGCCTGCCTGCCAAAGAACCGTTCTTTTTTTTTTTTCGTGCCCCCATCAGTGCGCTCAGCCGGACTGGTCGGTGCATCGTTAATACAGCAACAATTAGCGTTACAGACACGGAGCGATAATAGGACGATGAACGGGGCACGGAACTCGGCACCTGTTTGTCGTTTTGGCACCGCCTCGTTGAAGAACGCGTGTTGCGTTCTCCTGTGGTTGGGCCGTGGCGTTAAACAAATTCAACGTGCCGCGAGCGGGCGACCTAACTCAAGCTCAGTGTCCAATCAGTCGCGTTGTTCTGTCTGTCGCACGGATTTCTCTGGTTCTGCACTCACCCAGGACCACAAGGGTTTGTTAAATCATTATTTATGGATGTCAGTCGTCGGGAGGGAGAAGATGCATTTATAGTTGTCAAAAACCAATAGACATTGCAATAGACAATAATAATAAACTACTTTAAGGACACGTTCTAACTTTCGTGTTTTACCGATTCCTGTGACGGAGGGATCAAACCTGTTTTAGGGGCGAAGCTCCTTAGGCTGGGTCACTCTCTCCTCTGTAGCATAGTAGTAGTAGGTAGCCACCTTTAGTTTGAGTTGCTCACTAGATGGCGCTGTGTGTATATGTCCTCGGTAATAATATAAGTAGATGGCGTTAGAGGTTTTCACAGCTTATCCTTGGAGTGAATGATGATGAGTGGAACGGAGCGTTCGTCTGCCTGTTTGTGTGTCCATTCGTTTGCCCGCCCGTCCGTCCGTCCGTGCCTCCGTCTGTCCGTGCTTCTGTCCGTATGCTTCCGTCCGTGCGTGCTTCCGTCTGTCCGTCCGTCTGTGCTTCCGTCCGTCCATGAACGGTCGTTTCGCCCCACTAATTTTTTTTAGAGTATACTCGGCACTGACCGCTTTCCTATCAAGGAAGCTATGACACGTTGATAACGAGCATGTCGTTCGTGACGCGAAAATTCCGGGTGCGCTGCGATAGTGCATGGAAAGGAACGCAAGATAGGTGACGATTAATTTTGCGGTACAAGAAGACGCCCTCATTACTCGATAGTTCCTTTGAGTGCAGGTTCACCGAAATGAAAAGTTTCCTCTCACACCCACCGACTGCTGCAGCCTTTGACGTCAGGACCATGTGAAAATATGATGTGTCTTGATTGAGCTATCATAGCTTAGAAGAGACCTCTAACGAACTAATATGGTGCCGAAAGTTTATCAAAAAAATAATCGCTCACGAATTTCTCAGATGGACGCTGCCGAGAGAGCCGCCAGGGAGCTGCTTGCTCAGGAGAAGGCCACTCGACGAATTGGTGAGACAGCGTCGTTATTGTCTTGCGTGACGCAGCTTCTTTCGAATCGGCCACCTTTATAGACAGCTGGCACTTACCCGATTCCCACGAGTTCATATTTCAGGTTGTGTAGCGCTCACGAAAGCAAAAGGTAAAGAGCGAACAAGACTGAAATTTGTCCTCATCCTTGTGAGCGCTGCAATGACCTGTCGTGAATATTTTTAGAAACAGTTTCCTTGAACTTTATTTCTTATTGGAATACTAGTTGTGTAAAACGAAGTGTGTTAAGCATGTACACTCATTATTGTTTGCTTTTTTTTCACGTGCAGTGGAACCTTTTCTAGTTCTAGTCACTACGTATTGTTTTATATTGGAAGTGAACTGTGAACATAGAGCTTTTTTTTATCTTTTCATTCCATGTTCGAACAATTTTTGTATGCTGATAACGATTTACTTTGTACTTGTTGTTTTAAAATTTTGTAAGACTGGTACACAGTTGTTTTCCAAAATATCGCTACACCTTTAGTTTTGTGCCTTTCCTAATTCAATTCACGAAAAATAAAGCATGTGAATCTGAACCAAAATTTGAATGCATGCCAATTCACTCAGTTTTCCATTTCAATTGTTATATGGTTCTTTCATCATTTAGTCTCGTCATCACAACTTATTAATTGCAATGTCATTCCCCTCTCCAAGTACAGATGATGTGATTGCATGTTTTATGCCGTCTATACCGGCG
>NW_023613972.1:0-61838 GCF_013339725.1 Rhipicephalus microplus | reverse complement strand
TTTACACGTGTCTTGCCTTCGTTTCCAGCGGAAGTCAAGAATGCATCCGTCTTTCAGTGGAACGCCAGAACTGAAGTCACGCATGTCTGACTTTAGACAGTTTGTATTTGTGAACCACTTCCCCATTATCGTGATTTGTGAACCCAACCTGTGTGCTTCAATCAAGCTGTCAGGATATGAGTGCTTTATGTCCTCCACTCACAGAGACTGCAGCAAAGTTATTGTATTCATGTGCCATGACCTCACTTACGTTCACCACAGAGTCTCGCCTGATGAAAGGAATCAGTATGTGTGCCTTACTGTGAAGAAGGATAAGGTTGCTTTCAAGATTATCGGAGCTTACTTATTTCCATCAAGCCGCCTTGACTGCGAGTGCTTACGCGGTATTCTGACATCGACTCCAAGGCCATGGGTGATCACTGGCGACTTCATGCCCACCATTTCCTATGGGGAAGCTCCAGGGACAACTCTAGAGGAAGAAAATTAGTGTCCTTAGCCTCGGAGTACGAACTCTGCGTTTGTAACGATGGAAGCCCTACATATTTACGCGGATCAGCCTATTGCAGCTGCCTGGACCTTACATTGGTTTCTCGCTCACTTACCAGGAAAGTGCACTGGTTTTCGGATCTGGAAACGCGAGGCAGCGACCTTATACCAACTTACCTGAGTATAGAAGGTTTCACCAGCTCCAAGTCCTCAAGAGGCCTCAAGTACACCGATTGGCCGAAATTCAAAATGTTAATGGAAGACTGCTTAACCGACGGCTCATCATATAACCTACAGGACTCGATGAAGGATGTCCTGCGAATACCACGTATACACATTTGACTAGTCACAAGCGCACCAATTTCGACATCGAGCTTGAGAAACTTCGCGCAATACGCCGTCGTGCAGAACGAAGGTACCGACGGACAAAGTGCATGGATGATTTGAGGCTGGCTAGACGCATTCAAAAGAAATGCAGCGGCACATGATAAACTGGCTAGGCGACGTTAGACATCCTTTTGCGAGTCGTTGGATCCACGAAAGCCCCTATCACTGATATGGCGAACTGTCCGGGGTCTTAGCACAACCTTGGGTCAGCGACACCCGTTTACATCTCTGGCACTTCACCTTCGATGCAGAGAGATTGACGTCGCAGAATCTTTCTGTAGAAGAATTGCCGGTGATTCCAATTTTACAGTATCAAGAACGGGAACATTTGACAACGCACCGCCCTCACGTGATCCCCGTATGGATGCCAGTTTTCTATGGATGAGCTAGAGGCGGCACTGGCTCTGTGCAGACGTTCTTCAGCACCCGTCCTGACGGCATTACCTATCATGCCCTTTGTAATCTTGGAGACGAAGCTCGGAAGGCACTCTTACGTCTATACAACGACTCCTGGCAGACTGGTACGGTTCCCCAGGCATGGAAGTCAAGTCACCTCATTCCACTTCTAAAGGCTGGTAAATCTCCTTTGAATATTGCCTCATACCGTCCATCGCATTTGCCAGTTGTGTGGGAAAACGATGGAGCGAATGATTCTAACACGAATGGAGTGGTATTTAGAGCACTACGAAATCTATCCAGTATCCATGACCGGATTCAGGCGCGGCCATTCGTCAATCGACAACGTTGTTGATCTGGTGACATATGTTCAACACCAAAAGCCTGTAAGAGACTGTGCGCCGCCCTGTTTCTAGACGTTAAGGGGGCTTACGACAATGTCACCCATGAAGCCATCCTTATTGCTTTGGAAACAGTAGGTCTTGGTGGCAAGATATATATGTGGGTGTACAGCTTGCAGCTGAGATCATTTTACGTGATGACAGCGAATGGCCCAACACCTGTTTATTATAGCAGCCGAGTAGTTCCTCAGGAGGAGTGCTAAGCCCTACCCTTTTCAACCTAACCCTCATTGGTCTAGTCGAGCAGCTACCTAGCACTGTAGAACTTTCTGTCTATGCTGATGACATCTGCATTTGGACATCAGGTGTGACAAGGCCTCAGCTTCGCGCCCGCCTTCAGAAGGCTGCTACAGTGACGTCATGCTATCTTCGTAAACAAGACCTCGAGGTGTCCTGCGGAAAATGTGCAGTGGTAGCGTTCAGCGGAAACCAATGTCTGCTTACAGTATATCGATTAATGAAGAATACATATGTTCAGCAGAAGCCACAAGTTCTTGGGAGTCATAATAGATAGAAACCTGTCGTGGACTCCACACATAAACTATGTGAAGAAGCGGCTGATCGCAACATGCCACATGTTCAAATTCCTTGCAGGAAAGAATTGGGGAGTGCCCATACCATCCATGCTACAATTTACAGAGTGCTGTTTATCGGATTCTTACGGTACAGCTTACCTGCAATATCTAACACCGGCAAGACCAACCTGCGCGCAGTTCAGAGCATTCAAGCCCAAGCACTTAAGATATGCCTTGGAGTACCCGCAGTGCTTCAACGGCTGAAACCATTGCCATCGCTCAAGATCACTCGATAAATACGCATATTATTACCAAGGCAATGCGCATGCACCTCAGGCATTATGCCAGGACCCCTTCTCCCCACCTGGCGAGCCTAGCTGCTGAAAGGCCCGCACAACATACGGCACTATTGTCTCCAAGCATCGTTCATCGTTTGCTGAGACATACGCACCTGCATCAAAGCCACTGCTTCCTCCTTAGAGCTTGAGCCGCCGCGAGTACACTTAATGATTCCGGGAATGAGGAGAAAATCGAACTTACCGACACAAGCCCTGAAACAACTGAGTCTATTCTTACTGGAAGAAAACTACAGTAACCACGTGCACATTTACACAGATGGCTCTACTACGCCGCCTAGTTCAGGTGGAGCAGTGGTTATACCATGACAAGGGGTAACTCGGTGTTTTAAGACTTCCCATGTGACAACTTCAACGACGGTAGAACTCGAGGCTCTGCGCAATGCACTGGAACACATCAATTCCGAAGAAAGACCGGGTAAATGGGCTGTGTTTTCTGACTCAAAACCAGCGTTACAGTGCCTGATATCAGTTCTCCGACGCGGATGCCATGACCGGATGACCTACGAAACCGTGAAACTTCACCACCTGTTAATACAAAAAGGCCATGACATCGTCTTTCAGTGGTTACCTGGGCATAGTGGTATAGGCGGGAATGATTCTGCAGATCATGCTGCTCGCACGTCACATTAAAAAGCGAACAGCGTTCCGATACCGCTTTCAAGAGCGGATGCGGCGAGGCAGATTCGTCAACTGGCCCGCAGTCCACACTGACTGATGGAACACACCAAGCATACGACGTACACGACGCACGAGCTTGACCCTTCACTACAACTCCGGCCTCCACCCGGCCTACATCGACGTGAAGCTTCGCTTCTCTATCGCTTTTGGCTGGGAGTTGCTTTCACGAAAGCTTATGCCACGTTAAAGAATTACTGACAGTGCGGCTTGCGATGTTTGCGGCACCAACGAAAATATCGACCACCTGCTGTGTCAATGTCCTCGATTCGCCTCAGATAGAAAAGTACTTGCCAACGCAATGCGGCGACTGGATGATCGGCCTCTTTTGTGCAGGTGCTAATACAGCAACGTACACAGGACTCGACAGCTCACAAGGCAGTGAAAGCCCTGCTGTGTTTCCTAAGAAAGAGAGGCTTGTGTGAACGCCTCTGAAATGCGGTAGAGTTCTACACGCTGCAGTGAAATTACTGTCAGTCTCTCTCCACCCCTTTTTTCCGTCCCCTCCCTCTTTCTGTTTCTTGTCCCCTTCCTTAATCCCCCAGTAGGGTAGCCAACCGGATGTCTTTCTGGTTAACCTCCCTGCCTTCTCCCTTTTTGTTGCTTGCTCCTCCAAATACCACCATCTCGCATACCCTGTGGCACATACCCGCCTTTCGCGTACGTCTATCTGTCTGTCCTTCTGCTAGTCTTTCTTTCGTCCATGCGTCCGTATGTGCGTCCATCTAGCGAACACTCAAATACCGCCATCTCGCCTCTCGTATACCCAGTGGCCCATACCCACTTTACGCATCCGTCTATCCTCCGTCCGTCTTCTAGTCTGTCTGTCTGTTCATGCGTCCGTCCGTGCATCCATCTGGTGAAACCACCAAGTACCACCATCTCGCATACCTGGTGGCATGTGGCCGCTTTACGTGTCCGTCCACCTGTCCGTCCGTCTGCTAGTCCGTCTGTCTGTGCGTCCATGCGTCCGCCCAAGAGTCCCTTAGTGAACACTCCACGTACCACCTTCTCGGATACCATGCGGCACATGGCCACTTTACTTCTCTGTCTACCTGTCCGTCGGTCTACTAGTCTGTCTTTCTTTCCGACCATGCGTCCGTCCATGCGTCCATATAAAGAACACTCAAAGTACCGCTATCTCGCATACCCTGTGGCACATAACCGCTTTACGCATCTGTCTACTTGTCCGTCCGTGTGCTTGTCCATCTGTCTCTCTCTCCATGCCTCCATCCTTGAGTCCGTCTAGTGAACACTCAAAGTACCACCATCTCGCATACCCTGTGGCACATTGCCGCTTTTCGCGTACATCTAGCGGTCCGTCCGTCTGCTAGTTGTCTGTCTGTCCGTCAATGCGTCCGTTCGCGTGTCCATCTAGAGAACACTCAAAGTACTGCCATCTCGCATCTCGTATACCCTGTGCCACATACCCACTTTACGCATCCGTCTATCCGTCCGTCCGTCTGCTATTCTGTTAGTTCATGCGCCCGTCCACGCGTCCAACTAGTGAAACCTCCAAGTACCACCACCTCGCATACCTTGTGGCACATGGCCGCTTTACGCGTCCGTCCACCTGTCCGTCCGTCTGCTAGTCTGTCTGTCTGTCCATCCATGCGTCCGTCCAAGAGTTTTCTAGTGAACACTCCACGTACCACCTTTTCGCATAACCTGTCGCATTAAGCCGCTTTCCGCGTACGTCTAGCTGTCCGTCCGTCTGCTTGTGTGTCTTTCTTTCCGTCCAAACGCCCATCCGTGCGTCCATCTAGGGAACACTCAAAGTACCACCATCTCGCAAACCCTGTGGAACATAGCCACTTTCCGCGTACGTTTAGCTGTCCGTCCGTCTGCTAATCTGTATGGCTGTCCGTCCGTGCGTGCAATCGCGTGTCCATGTAGAGAACACTCAAGGTACTGCCATCTCGCATCTCGTATACCCATAGGCACACACCAATTTTACACATCCGTCTATCCGTCGTCCGTCTGCCAGTCTGTGCGTTCATGCGTCCGTCTGCTGAGAGTCCTTCTAGCGAACACACCACGTACCATCTTCTCGCATACCCTGCGGCACATGGCCGCTTTGCACGTCCCTCTACCTGTCCGCCGTCTGCTAGCCTGTCTTTCTTTCCGCCTATGCATCCGTCCGAGCGTCATATAGAGAGCACTCAATGTACCGCCATATCACGTACCTGTGGCACATACCCGCTTTTCGCGTACGTCTAGCTGTCCGTCCGTCTGCTAGTCTGTCTTTCTTTCCATCCATGCGTCCCTATGTGCGTTCATCTAGCGAACACTCAATGTACCGCCATCTCACGTCTCGTATACCCTGTGGCACATAAGCGCTTTACGCGTCCGTCTACCTGTCCGGCCGTCTGCTAGTTTGACTGTATGTCCGTCCAAGCATCCGTCCGTGTGTCTATCTAGGGTACACTCCAAATACCACTATCTCGTATAACCTGGTGCACATAAGCGCTTTACACGTCCGTCTATACGTCTGTCCATCTGCTAGTGGTCTGTCTGTCCGTCCATGCGTCCGTTCGTGTGTCCATCTAGAGAACACTCAAAGTAGTGCCATCTCGCATCTCGCATACCCTATGGCACATACCCAGTTTACGCATCCGTCTATCCGTCCGTCCGTCTGCTAGTCTGTCTGTCCGTTCATGCGTCCGTCCGTGCGTCCATCTAGTGAAACCTCCAAGTACCACCATCTCGCATACCTTGTGGCACATGGCCGCTTTACGTGTCCGTTCACCTGTCCGTCCATCTGCTAGTCCGTCTGTCTGTACGTCCATGCGTCCATACGAGAGTCCCTCTAGTGAACATTCCCCGTACCACCTTCTCGGATACCATGCGGTACAAGGCTGCTTTAAATGTCCGTCTACCTGTCCGTCCGTCTGCTAGTCTGTCTTTTTTTCTGTCCATGCGTCCGTCCGTGCGTCCATCCAGTGAACACTCTAAGCACCACCATCTCGCTTCCCCGGTGGCACATGGCCGCTTTACGAGTCCGTCTACCTGTCCGTCCGTCTGCTAGGCTGTCTCTCTGTCCGTCCATGCGTCGGTCCGGTGTCCATCTAGGGAACACTCAAAGTACCAACATCTCGCACACCCTGTGGCACATAGCTGCTTCTGCGTACGTCTAGCTGTCCGCTCGTCTGCTAGTCTGTCTGTCTGTCCGTCCGACCGCGTGTTCATCTAGAGAACACTTAAGGGTACTGCCATCTCGCTCTCCGTATACCCTGTGGCACACACCACTTACACATCCGTCTATCCTTCCGTCCGTCTGCTAGTCTGTCCGTCATGCGTCCGTCCGAGAGCTCTCTAGTGAGCATCCACGTACCATCTTCTCGCATAACCCTCGAGTCACATGCCGCTTTCACCTCACGTCACGTCCACCTGTCCGCATTCTGCTAGGTCTTTCTTTCCATCCATGATTCTGTCCATGCGTTATCATAGAAAGCACTCAAAGTACGCCATCGCGCATACCTGGGAACATAGCCGCTTTATGCGTCCGTCTACCTTTCCGTCCGTCTGCTAGTCTGTCTGCCTGTCCGTCCGTGCATCCGTCTGTGTGTCCATCTAGTGTACACTCCAAACACCACCATCTCGCATACCCTGTGGCACATACCCGCTTTTCGCGTACGTCTAGCTGTCCGTCCGTCTGCTAGTCTGTCTTTCATTCCGTCCATGCATCCGTCCGTGCGTCCATCTAGTGAACACTAAAATGTACCACCATCTCGCATACCCCTGTGGCACATAGCCGCTTTCGCGTACCTCTAGCTGTCCGTCCTCTGCTAGTCTGTCTGTGTTGCCCGTAAACGCGTCCGATCGTGCGTCCATCAAGAGAACACTCAAAGTATTGCCATCTCGCATCTCGTATACCCTGTGGCACATACCCACTTTACGCGTACGTCTATCCGTCCGTCCGTCTGCTATTCTGTCTGTCTGTCCGTTCATGCGTCTGTCCGCGCGTCCATCTAACGAACACTCAAAGTACCGCCATGTCGCATCTCGTATACCCTGTTGCAGATAAGCACATTACGCGTCCGTCTATCCGTCTGTCCGTCTGCTAGTTGTCTGTCTTTCCGTCGATGCGTCCGTTCCTGTGTCCATCTAGAAAACACTCAAAGTACTGCCATCTCGCATTTCGTAACCCTGTGGCACATACCCACTTTACGCATCCGTCTATCCGTCTGTCTGTCTGCTCGTCTGCCTGTCCGTTCATGCGTCCATCCGTGCGTCCATCTAGTGAAACCTCAAAGTATCACCATCTCGCATGCCTTGTGGCATGTGGCCGCTTTACGTGTCCGTCCACCTGTCCGTCCTTCTGCTAGTCCGTCTGTCTGTCCGTCCAAGCGTCCGTCCGAGAGTTTCCTCTAGTGAACACTCCATCTACCACCTTCTCGGATACCATGCGCACATGGCCCACTTTTCTTCTCTGTCTACCTGTCCGTCGGTCTGCTAGTCTGTCTCTTTTCCGTCCATGCGTCCGTCAGTTCGTCCATCTAGTGAACACTCCAAGTACCATCTCGAATACCCTGTGGCACATGGCCGCTGTACGCGGCCGTCTACCTGTCCGCCCTTCTGCTAGTTTGTTCTCTCTGTCCGTCCATGCCTCGGTCCGTGCGTCCATCTAGTGAACGCTAAAAGTACCACCATCTCGCATACCCTGTGGCACATAGCCGCTTTCCGCGTACATCTAGCTATCTGTTTGTCTGCTAGTCTGTCTGTGGGCCCGTCAACGCGTCCGATCGCGCGGTCCATCAAGAGAACACTCAGGTACTGCCATCTCGAATCTCGTATACCCTGTGGCACATACCCAATTTTCGCGTCCGTCTATCCGTCCGTCCGTCTGCTAGTCTGTCTGTCTGTCCGTTCATGCGTCTGTCCGAGAGTCCCTCTAGTAAACACTTCACGTACCATCTTCTCGCACGCCCTGCGGCACATGGCTGCTTTGCACGTCCGTCTACATGTCCGCCGTCTGCTAGTCTGCCTTTCTTTCCGTCCATGCGTCCGTCCAAGCGTCCACATAGAGAGCACTCAAAGTACCGCCATATCGCGTACCCTGTGGCACATAGTCGCTTTACGCGTCCGTCAACCTGTCCGGCCGTCTGCTAGTCTGTCTGTCTGTCCATCCAAGCATCCGTCTGTGTGTCCATCTAGTGTACGATCCAAATACCACCGTCTTCGCATACCCGGGGGCCCTACCCACTTTTCGCGTACGTCTAGCTGTCTGTCCGTCTGCTATTCTGTCTTTCTTTCCATCCATGCGTCCTTATGTGCGTCCATCTAGTGAACACTCAAAGTACCGCCATCTCGCATCTCGTATAACCTGGTGCACATAAGCGCTTTACGCTTCCATCTATACGTCTGTCCATCTGCTAGTGGTCTGTCTGTCCATGCATGCGTCCGTTCGTGTGTGCATCTAGAAAACACTCAAAGTACTGCCATCTCGCATCTCATATACCCTGTGGCACATACCCACTTTACGCATCCGTCTATCCGTCCGTCTGTCTGCTAGTCTGTCCGTCCGTTCATGCGTCTGTCTGTGCTTCCATCTAGTGAAACCTCAAAGTACCACCATCTCGCATACCTTGTCGCTTGTGGCCGCTTTACGTATCCGTCCACCTGTCCGTCCGTCTGCTAGTACGTCTGTCTGTCCGTCCATGCGTCCGTCCGAGAGTCCCTCTAGTGAACACACCACGTACCACTTTCTCGGATACCATGCGGCACATGGCCACTGACTTCTCTGTCTACCTGTCCGTCGGTCTGCTAGTCTGTCTCTCTCGTCCATGCGTCCGTCCGTGCGTCCATCAGTGAACACTCCAAGTACCATGTCGCATACCCTGTGGCACATGCCGCTTTACGCAGCCGTCTACCTGTCCGCCCTTCTGCTTGTCTGTCTCTCTGTACGTCCATGCGTCGGTCCGTGCGTCCATCTAGTGAACACTAAAAGTACCACCATCTCGCATACCCTGTGGCACATAGCCGCTTTCTGCGTACGTCTAGCTGTCTGTCCGTCTTCTAGTCTGTCTGTGTGCCCGTCAACGCGTCCGATCGCGCGTCCATCAAGAGAACACTCAAAGTACTGCCATCTCGAATCTCGTATACCCTGTGGCACATACCCACTTTTCGTGTCCGTCTATCCGTCCGTCCGTCTGCTAGTCTGTCTGTCTGTCCCTTCATGCGTCTGTAAGTACGTCCATCTAGCGAACACTCAAAGTACCGCCATCTCGCATCTCGTATACCCTGTTGCACATAAGCACTTTAGCGTCCGTCTATCCGTCTGTCCGTCTGCTAGTTGGTCTGTCTGTCCGACCATGCGTCCATTCGTTTGTCCATCAGGAGAACACTCAAAGTACTGCCATCTCGCATCTCGTATACCCTGTGGCACATACCCACTTTACGCATCCGTCTATCTGTCCGTCTGTCAGCTAGTCTGTCTGTCCGTTCATGCGTCCGTCCGTGCGTCCATCTAGTGAAACCTCAAAGTACCACCACCTCGCATACCTTGTGGCACATGGCCGCTTTACGCGTCCGTCCACCTGTCCGTCCGTCTGCTAGTCTGTCTGTCTGTCCGTTAATGCGTCCGTCCGAGAGTCCCTCTAGTGAACACTCCACGTACCACCTTTTCGCAGACCCTGTGTCACATAGCCGGTTTCCGCGTACTTCTAGCTGTCCGTCCGTCTGCTAGTCTGTCTTTCTTTCCGTCCATGCGTCCGTCCATGCGTCCATCCAGTGAACACTCTAAGTACCACCATCTCGCGTACCCTGTGGTACATGGCCGCTTTACGCGTCCGTCTGCCTGTCCATCCAAGCATCTGTCCGTGTGTCCATTTAGTGTACACTCCAAATACCATCCCGCATACCCTGTGGCACATACCCGCTTTTCACGTACGTCTACCTGTCCGTCCGTCTGCTAGTCTGTCTTTTTTCCATCCATGCGACCGTATGTGCGTCCATCAAGCGAACACTCAAATTACCGCCATTTCGCATCTCGAGTGCCCTGGTGCACATAAGCACGTTACGCGTCCCTCTATACGTCTGTCCGTCTGCCAGTTGTCTGTCTTTCCGTCCATGCGTCCGTTCATGTGTCCATCTAGAGAACACTCAAAGTAGTGCCATCTCGCATCTCGTATACCCTATGACACTGTGATGTGTGGTGCGCGTTCAAAGTGCGCGCCTTCGAAAAGTGCGCGTCACGAAAAAAAAAAAAAAAACAAAAGGAGAAATACCAGAGTGCACGTGCGGTGCTGCTTAAACAAGAATGACGACGTTAAAGAGCGTCAAGCACGAGGATGCGTGGCAGGACGTGAAGTAAACAAAAGGTAAAACATCCAATGGGCAGCGAACACGGAGATTTCAAGGCCCAATGGCTTGACACCACGAAACAGCAGTATCTCCAATGAGAACGAGACAAGTGGGCCAGAGCTGAAGCAGGAGCCTGAGGCAGACCAGAGCAAGGGGAATTCGAGGCAGGCAGTGCAAGCGGAAGGTCGTCACCGGACCGGGCGCTGAAGATGGGCCGTTGGGTTCCGGACCCGAGCCTACAGGACTTCCACCGGCCGGGGCCTCCTGCTGTCGGGTTCCCGCTCCAAAGGACCGTGGCCATCCGGTCCTGAACTCCTTTCCAGGGCCTGCGGACTTTGGTTCCGGCAGGCGAGCTACAGCCGTCGGGCTCCGGGCCCGAGCTGTGCGCCCAGCTGCTTGACTAGGTCGACCCTAGTTCCCGGACGCGTCGCCACCAGCCTGCGTTCTCCCGTCTCCGACGTGTCCACGCTCCTCAAGCCGAAACCATCACGATTTGGTAGGGCTTTTCGACGTGTCGCCAGCAGCCAGCGTTCCCTCGTCCTCGTCCAGCCCACGCATTGACGCAGGAGTCACGGCGTTCCGGTTTCTCATCACCGCCGAAAACCAACTTGTGGGTGAGACTGCACCGATACTCTTGCGCTACTCCCATCACTCAGCCCCTTTCGAACGTTAGGTTTAGTTACTGACTTTGAACGTTTTTGTTGGGTGTTTACAGATGTGTTTCGTCATGTCCAGTCAACTGTTTATTAAGTGTTTTGTTTTGTGAGGAATCTTTGCCTTTTTTCTTTTCAATTAAACTTTTTGTGTGTTTCTTGGAAACCGAACGGCTTTGTCCTTATTAACAAAACTCTCTGAGGCTCAGCCCGGGAGAAAAACAAATCAGCAACAAGAACCCGCATCACAAACTTGGCGTCCGCAGCGACAGGACAAAGTCGTTTGTTTTTCCAGTAGATTTTTTTGACGCGGTTAACACGATGACGAACACGTGGGAGTTAATTGAGTTGGCGGATAAAATGGGACTGACGGGAGCGGAGTTTAGAGTATGGTACGAGGAGCGGATGGAGAGGGAGCGTGAGCAACGGGCTGCAGAACGAAAGGCGGCGAAGGAAAAGCTTGAATTGGTGCTTAGAGCTAAGAAGGAGGAGCTAGAGCGCGTAACGCGTGAAAATAAAGTGTTGCTAGAGCGTCAGACACGCATACTGAAGCAGCAGCTCCAATTAGAGAGGGTGGACCTCGAGCGGCGACTCGAGCTTGCGATGGCGAAAAGGGGGCAGCTGGCGATGCAGAAGGTCGAGCAAGCGGTGAATGTTTGCTCCGATAGCAGCGTTTGCTGGAGGGAAGTCGATTCCTGCAAGGTTGGCCTCGAGCCTCGCGACAGCCTTACTTCGGAGCGAGAAGCTCAGATAGAGGAAGGCAGAGAGGTGGACAGCCAAGAAGGCAGGAGTCATGAGGAGTTTGTTGAAGCGACGGAAAGCTTCTCTGGCTGGGAACATATTACTTCCGTTAGCTGCTTGGGGACCTCTGAGAGGCCAAGCACCTATGAAGAAGAGCGCCTGGATATGGGCGACCTAGAAGCTGTGGAAAATGTTGTGGAGCAAAGCTTCGATAGCAGGGAACAAAGAAGCTCCATTCAGAATGAGGTGTGTATCAGAACGTCTCAGAGGCCGAGCACATTTCGGGAAGGGGTAGGGCTACCTCTCAATAGCTCCATGGAAGGAGCGCTAGAACGTCATTGGGAAGATGGCAGCGAATGCCATGAAGGCTCTGATATAGTGGCCACTGATTGTTTTGTACCGACAGAGGTAGCAGCAGGCACCACGTCAATGGTCCTAGACCATACGTATATCTCACTCAGAGAGAGAGGGGATTCTAGTTCACAGGATAGCGTAACTGCTATTTGTCCGAGAAAACACGATGGGAGTGCTGAAGCACTCTTCAAAATAAACGGTATCGAATCGGAGGTGGGCTCGATAGTAGGTATGGAGAATGCCAGACAGGGTCTTGAACCTGAGAACGTGATTGGTTTTGAACCTATAATTAAGTCCACTCAAGATGAGCTGTATAATGACCGAGCACAACGGCATCCCTTCTCAAGAATCCAGGAACCTCACACGCTTGTCGGAGCGTTTGGGCTTGCTGAGGGCACCCCGAGCTTGTGTTCATTAGATGGTGAATTAAAAGAAAGCATTTGTGTGAGAGATTGTGGCATTTGGACATTCGTGTCTCAGTGCGTTTCGTGTCGACGCCGACGGCTCGAGACCGCGCCCTGTTCCTCTGTGACCGGTAAGCGTTCATGTGGCCGGCGGGGGCGCAGACACGCGTTTCAGCGAAAGTGCATAAAAGCATGTTTGCCACAGTTACTTTCGAAACGTGCGAGAAGGGCAGTGCGTCTGGTTTGGGACGCGATAACCTGAGTGTAGGGTTAGAAAACCGGTAGCTCTTTCTGGACTTCGACTTTTAGATGCGGACACAAGTAGCTTTGTCCATAGTCGATTTTGTAGTAAAAAGGTTTATTCCGGGTTTCAGAACTTTTAAATGCAATTGGGTGAATCTAAAGTTTAAGTGTGGACATTTGGACGATGTAGCGAACTGTAGCCCGGTGATGTGTTGAACTGCGTGGTGCAAATATGTGGTTTAATTGTGACGTAGTGCAGAACGCGCACTCATCGGCAGTTTTTTTTTTCTAAAAAAAAAACTTGAATAAAAGGGGGGCGTATGTGATGTGTGGTGCGCGTTCAAAGTGCGCGCCTTCGAAAAGTGCGCGTCACGAAAAAAAAAAAAAAACAAAAGGAGAAATACCAGAGTGCACGTGCGGTGCTGCTTAAACAAGAATGACGACGTTAAAGAGCGTCAAGCACGAGGATGCGTGGCAGGACGTGAAGTAAACAAAAGGTAAAACATCCAATGGCAGCGAACACGGAGATTTCAAGGCCCAATGGCTTGACACCACGAAACAGCAGTATCTCCAATGAGAACGAGACAAGTGGGCCAGAGCTGAAGCAGGAGCCTGAGGCAGACCAGAGCAAGGGGAATTCGAGGCAGGCAGTGCAAGCGGAAGGTCGTCACCGGACCGGGCGCTGAAGATGGGCCGTTGGGTTCCGGACCCGAGCCTACAGGACTTCCACCGGCCGGGGCCTCCTGCTGTCGGGTTCCCGCTCCAAAGGACCGTGGCCATCCGGTCCTGAACTCCTTTCCAGAGGCCTGCGGACTTTGGTTCCGGCAGGCGAGCTACAGCCGTCGGGCTCCGGGCCCGAGCTGTGCGCCCAGCTGCTTGACTAGGTCGACCCTAGTTCCCGGACGCGTCGCCACCAGCCTGCGTTCTCCCGTCTCCGACGTGTCCACGCTCCTCAAGCCGAAACCATCACGATTTGGTAGGGCTTTTCGACGTGTCGCCAGCAGCCAGCGTTCCCTCGTCCTCGTCCAGCCCACGCATTGACGCAGGAGTCACGGCGTTCCGGTTTCTCATCACCGCCGAAAACCAACTTGTGGGTGAGACTGCACCGATACTCTTGCGCTACTCCCATCACTCAGCCCCTTTCGAACGTTAGGTTTAGTTACTGACTTTGAACGTTTTTGTTGGGTGTTTACAGATGTGTTTCGTCATGTCCAGTCAACTGTTTATTAAGTGTTTTGTTTTGTGAGGAATCTTTGCCTTTTTTCTTTTCAATTAAACTTTTTGTGTGTTTCTTGGAAACCGAACGGCTTTGTCCTTATTAACAAAACTCTCTGAGGCTCAGCCCGGGAGAAAAACAAAGCAGCAACAAGAACCCCGCATCACAGACACATACCCCCTTTCCGCAAACGTCTATCCGTCCGTCCGTCTGCTAGTCTGTTTGTCCTTTCAATCGTCCGTCCGTGCGTCCATCTAGTGAAACCTCCAAGTACCACCATCTCGCATGCCTTGTGGCACATGGCCGCTTTACGCGTCCGTCACCTGTCCGTCCATCTGCTAGTCCATCTGTCTGTCCGTCCACGCGTCCATCCGAGAGTCCCTCTAGTGAACACTCCACGTACCACCTTCTCGGATACCATGCGGCACATGGCTGCTTTACATGTCCGTCTACCAGTTCGTCCGTCTGCTAGCCTGTGTTTCTTTTCGTCTATGCGTCCGTCTGTGCGTCAATATAAAGAACACTCAAAGTACTGCCATCTCGCATACCCTGTGGCACATATCCGCTTTACGCGTCTGTCTACCTGTCCATCCGTGTGCTTGTCCATCTGTCTCTGCCTCCATGCCTCCGTCCTTAAGTCCATCTACTGAACAATTTACGTACCACCATCTCGCATACCTTGTGGCACATGGCCACTTTACGCGTCCGTCTACCTGTCCTTCCGTCTGCTAGTCTGTGTCTCTGTCCGTCCATGCGTCGGTCCGTGCATCCATCTAGTGAACACTCAAAGTACCACCATCTCGCATACCCTGTGGCACATAGCAGCTTTCCGCGTACATCTAGCTGTCCACCTGCCTGCTAGTCTGTATGTCTGTCCGTCCATGCGTCCGATCGCGTGTCCAGCTAGTGTACACTCCAAATACCACCATCTCGCATACCCTGTGGCACATACCCGCTTTTCGCGTACGTCTAGCTGTCTGTCCTTCTGCTAGTCTTTCTTTCTTTCCGTCCATGCGTCCGTCCGTGCGTACATCTAGCGAACACTCCAAGTACCACCATCTCGCATACCCTGTGGCACATGGCCGCTTTACGCGTCCGTCTACCTGTCCGTCCATCTGCTAGACTGTCTCTCTGTCCGTCCATGCGTCGATCCGTGCGTCCACCTAGTGAACACTCAAAGTACCACTATCTCACATAACCTGTGGCACATACCCGCTTTTCGCGTACGTCCAGCTGTCTGTCCGTCTGCTAATCTGTCTGTGTGCCCGTCAACGTGTCCGATCGCGCGTCCATCAAGAGAACACTCAAAGTACTGCCACCTCGCATCTCGTATACCCTGTGGCACAAACCCAATTTACGCATTCGTCTATCCGTCCGTCCGTCTTCTAGTCTTTTTGTCCGTTCATGCGTCCGTCCGTGCGTCCATCTAGAGAACACTCAATGTACTGCCATCTTGCATACCCTGTGGCACATAGCCGCTTTACGCATCCGTCTACTTTTCCGCCTGTCTGCCAATCTGTCTGTCTGTTCGTCCATGCGTCCATCCGTGCGTCCATCTAGAGAACACTCTGAGTACCGCCAGCTCGCATACCCTGTGGCACATAACCACTTTACACGTCCGTCCACCTGTCCGTCTGTCTGCCACTCTGCCTGTCTGTCCGTGAGTGCGTCCATCCGTGCGTCCATCTAGAGAACACTCAAAGTACCGCCATCTCGCATACCCTGTGGCACATAGCCACTTTACCCGTCCGTCTACCTGTCCGTCTGTCTGCCAGTCTGTCTGTCTGTCCGTCCGTGCGTCCGTCCGTGCGTCAATATAGAGAACACTCAAAGTACCGCCATCTCTAATACCCTGTGGCACATAGCCACTTTACACGTCTGTCTACCTGTCCGTCTGTCTGCCAGCCTGTCTGTCTGTCCGTCCGAGCATCCATCCGTGCGTCCATCTAGAGAACACTCAAAGTACCGCCATCTCGCATACCCTGTGAAAGAGCCACTTTACACGTCCGCCTACTTGTCCGTCTGTCTGCCAGTCTGCCTGCCTGTCGGTCCGTGCGTCCGTCCGTGCATCCATCAAGAGAACACTCAAAGCACCACCATCTCGTATACCCTGTGAAACATAGCCACTTTACACGTCCGTCTACCTGTCCGTCTGTCTGCCAGTCTGTCTGTCTGTCCGTCCGTGCGTCCATCTAGAGAACACTCAAAGTACCCGCCTTCTCGCATACCCTGGGGCACATAGCCACTTTACACGTCTGTCTACCTGTCCGTCTGTCGGCCAGCCTGTCTGTCTGTCCGTCCGTGCGTCCATCCGTGCGTCCATCTAGAGAACACTCAAAGTACCAGCCATCTCGCATACCCTGTGAAACAGCCACTTTACACGTCCGTCCTACCTGTCCCGTCCTGTCTGCCATTCTGTCTGTCTGCCGTCCGTGCGTCCGTCCGTGCGTCCATCTAGAGAACAATCAAAGTACACACTATCTGCCGCATACCCTGTGGTCACATAGCCACTTCACACGGTCCGTCTACCTGTTCGTCGGTCCTGCCAGTCTGTCCTGTCCATCCGTTGCGTCCGTCCGTGGCGTCAATTTAGAGAACAACTTCATTGTACCGTACCGCCATCTCGAATACACGTGGCAAAATAGCCACTTTACACGTCCTACCTGTCCGTCTGTCTGCCAGGTCGGGGGTGTCTGTCTGCCAGTCTCTGTCTGGCCATCCGTGCGTTCATCTAGAGAGCACTTAAAGTACCGCCATCTCGCACTACCCTGGGGCAACATAGCTACTTAAAAATCAGTCTACCTGTCCGACTTTCTGCCAGTCCTGTCTGGCTGTCCGTCCATGCGTCCGTCCGTGCGTCCATTTAGAGAACACTCAAAGTACCGCCATCTCGCATATCCTGTGGCACATAGCCACTTTACATGTCGGTCTACCCGTCCGTCTGTCTCCAAGTCTGTCTGTCTGTCCGTCCGTGCGTCCGTCCGTCCATGCGTCCATCTAGAGAACACTCAAAGTACCGCCATCTCGCATACCCTGTGGCACATAGCCACTTTACAACTCCGTCTACCTGTCCGTCTATCTGCCAGTCTGTCTTTCTGTCCGTCCATGCGTCCGTTCGTGCGTAAATCTAGACAACAATCCGAGTACCGCCATTTTGCGCGTCGTATACCCTGTGTCACATACCCGCTTTACGCGTCCGTCTACCTGTCCGTCTGTCTGCCAAACTGTCTGTGTTCGTCCATGCGTCTGTCCGTGCGTCCATCTAGAAAACACTCTGAGTACCACCATCTCGCGCGTCGTATACCCTGTGGCACACAGCCACTTTACACATCTGTCTACCTGTCCGGCTGTCTGCCAGCTTGTCTGTCTATTCGTCCGTGCGTCCGTCTGTGCGTCCATCTAGAGAACACTCAAACTACCACCATCTCGCAAACCCTGTGGCACATAGCCACTTTACACGTCTGTCTACCTGTCCGTCTGTCGGCCGGTCTTTCTGTCTGTCTGTCGGGGCATCCGTCCGTGCGTCCATCTAGAGAACACTCAAACTACCGCCATCTCGCAAACCCTGTGGCACATAGCCACTTTACACGTCTGTCTACCTGTCCGTCTGTCTGCCGGTCTTTCTGTCTGTCTGTCGGGGCATCCGTCCGTGCGTCCATCTAGAGAACACTCAAACTACCGCCATCTCGCATACCCAGTGGCACATTGCAACTTTACACGTCCGTCTACCTGTCCGTCTGTCTGCCAGTCTGTCTGTCCGTCCGGGCATGCGTCCATGCGTCCTTCTAGAGAACACTCAAACTACCGCCATCTCGCATACGCTGTGGCACATAGCCACTTTACACGTCCGTCTACCTGTCCGTCTGTGCCAGTCTGTCTGTCCGTCCGTGCGTCCGTCCGTGCGTAAATCTAGAGAACACTCAAAGTACCGCCATCTCGCATACCTGTGGCACATAGCCACTTTACACGTCTGTCTACCTGTCTGTCTGTCTGCCAGCCTGTCTGTCTGTCCGTCCGTGCGTCCGCCCGTGAGTCCATTTTGAGAACACTCATAGTACCACCATCTCGCATACCCTGTGGCACATAGCCACTTTACATGTCCGTCTACCTGTCCGTCTGTGCCAGTCTGTCTGTCCCTCGGTGCGTCCGTCCGTGCGTCAATTTAGAGAACACTCAAAGTACCGCCATCTCTAATACCCTGTGGCACATAGCCACTTTACACGTCCGTCTACCTGTCCGTCTGTCTGCCAGTCTGTCTGTCTCTCCGTCCATGCATCCGTTCGTGCGTCAATCTAGAGAACACTCAAAGTGCCGCTATCTCGCATACCCTGTGGCACAGAGCCACTTTACACGTCCGTCTACCTGTCCGTCTGTCTGCCAGTCTGTCTGTCCGTCCGTCCGTGCGTCCATCTAGAGAACACTCAAAGTACTGCCATCTCGCATACCCTGTGGCACATAGCCTGTTTACACGTCCGTCTACTTGTCCATCTGTCTGCCAGTCTGCCTGTCTGTCCGTCCGTGCGTCCGTCCGTGCGTCCATCTAGAGAACACTCAAAGTACCACCATCTCGTATACCCTGTGAAACATAGCCACTTTACAACTCCGTCTACCTGTCCGTCTGTCTGCCAGTCTGTCTGTCTGTCCGTCCGTGCGTCCTGTCGTGCGTAAATGTAGACAACAATCTAAGTACCGCCATCTTGCGCGTCGTATACCCTGTGTCACATACCCGCTTTAAGCGTCTGTCTACCTGTCCGTCTGTCTGCCAGTCTGTCTGTGTTCGTCCATGCGTCTGTCCGTGCGTCCATCTAGAGAACACTCTGAGTACCACCATCTCGCGCGTCGTATACCCTGTGGCACATAGCCACTTTACACATCTGTCTACCTGTCCGGCTGTCTGCCAGCTTGTCTGTCTAATCGTCTGTCTGCCAGTCTGTGTGTTTGTTCGTCCTTGCGTCCGTCCGTGCGTCAATCTAGAGAACACTCAAAGTACCGCCATCTCGAATACCCTGTGGTATTAGCCGCTTTACACGTCCGTCTACCTATCTGTCCGTCTGCCAGTCTGTTGGTCTCTCCGTCCATGCGTCTGTTCAAGCGTCAATCTAGAGAACACTCTGAGTACTACCATCTCGCGCGTCGTATACCCTGTGGCACATAACCGCTTTACGCGTCCGTCTACCTGTCTGTCTGCCTGCGAGTCTGTCTGTCTGTTCGTCCATGCGTCCATTCGTACGTCCTTCTAGAGAACACTCAAAATACCACCATCTCGCATACCCTGCGGCACAAAGCCGCTTTACACGTCCGTCTACCTGTCCGTCTGTCTGCCAGTCTGTCTGTCTGTCCGTCCATGCATCTGTTCATGCGTCAATCTAGAGAACACTCTGAGTACCACCATCTCGTTCGTCGTATACCCTGTGGCACATACCCGCTTTACGGGTCCGTCTACCTGTCTGTCTGTCTGCTAGTCTGTCTATCTGTCCGTCCGTGCGTCCGTCCGTGCGTCCATCTAGAGAACACTCAATGTACCGCCATCTTGCATACCCTGTGGCACATAGCCGCTTTACGCATCCGTCTACCTTTCCGCCTGTCTGCCAATCTGTCTGTCTGTTCGTCCGTGCGTCCGTCTGTGCGTCCATCTAGAGAACACTCAAAGTACCGCCATCTCGCATACCCTGTGGCACATAGCCACTTTACACGTCTGTCTACCTGTCGTCTGTCTGCCAGTCTGTCTGTCCGTCCGGGCATCCGTCCGTGCGTCCTTCTAGAGAACACTCAAACTACCGCCATCTTGCATACCCTGTGGCACATAGCCACTTTACACATCCGTCTACCTGTCCGTCTGTGCCAGCCTGTCTGTCCATCCGTGCGTCCGTCCGTGCGTCAATCTAGAGAACACTCAAAGTACCGCCATCTCTAATACCCTGTGCACATAGCCACTTTACACGTCCGTCTACCTGTCCGTCTGTCTGCCAGTCTGTCTGTCTCTCTGTCCATGTGTCCGTTCGTGCGTCAATCTAGAGAACGTTCAAAGTACCGCCATCTCGCATACCCTGTGCCACATAGCCAATTTACAACCCCGTCTACCTGTCCGTCTATCTGCCAGTCTGTCTTTCTGTCCGTCCATGCGTCCGTTCATGCGTAAATCTAGACAACAATCCGAGTACCGCCATCTTGCGCGTCGTATACCCTGTGTCACATACCCGCTTTACGCGTCCGTCTACCTGTCCGTCTGTCTGCCAGTCTGTGTGTTCGTCCATGCGTCTGTCCGTGCGTCCATCTAGAGAACACTCTGAGTACCACCATCTCGCGCGTCGTATACTCTGTGGCACACAGCCACTTTACACATCTGTCTACCTGTCCGGCTGTCTGCCAGCTTGTCTGTCTATTCGTCCGTGCGTCCGTCCGTGCGTCAATCTAGAGAACACTCAAAGTACCGCCATCTCGCATACCCTGTGGCACATAGCCGCTTTACGCGTCCGTCTACCTGTCCGTCTGTCTGCCAGTCTGTGTGTTCGTCCATGCGTCTGTCCGTGCGTCAATCTAGAGAACACTCTGAGTACCACCATCTCGCGCGTCGTATACTCTGTGGCACATAGCCACTTTACACATCTGTCTACCTGTCCGGCTGTCTGCCAGCTTGTCTGTCTATCCGTCCGTGCGTCCGTCTGTGCGTCAATCTAGAGAACACTCAAAGTACCGCCATCTCGCATACCCTGTGGCACATAGCCACTTTACACGTCCGTCTACCTGTCCGTCTGTCTGCCAGTCTGTCTGTCTGTCCGTCCGTGCGTCCGTCCATGCGTCCATCTAGAGAACACTCAAAGTACCGCCATCTCGCATACCCTGTGGCACATAGCCACTTTACACATCTGTCTACCTGTCTGTCGGTCTGCCAGCCTGTCTGTCGGTCCGTCCGTGCGTCCGTCCGTGCGTCCATTTAGAGAACACTCAAAGTACCGCCATCTCGCATACCCTGTGGCACATAGCCACTTTACACGTCTGTCTACCTGTCCGTCTGTATGCCAGTCTGTCTGTCTGTCCATCCGGGCATCCGTCCGAGCGTCCTTCTAAAGAACACTCAAACTACCGCCATCTCGCATACCCTGTGGCACATCGCCACTTTACACATCCATCTACCTGTCCGTCTGTCTGCCAGTCTGTCTGTTTGTCCGGGCATCCATCCGTGCGTCCTTCTAGAGAACACACAAACTACCGCCATCTCGCATACCCTGTGGCACCTAGCCAATTTACACGTCCGTCTACCTGTCTGTCTGTGCCAGTCTGTCTGTCCGTCCGTGCGTCCGTCCGTGCTCAATCTAGAGAACACTCTAAGTACCGCCATCTCTAATACCCTGGGCACATAGCCACTTTACACGTCCGTCTACCTGTCCGTCTGTCTGCCAGTCTGTCTGTCTCTCCGTCCATGTGTCCGTTCGTGCGTCAATCTAGAGAACACTCAAAGTACCGCCATCTCGCATACCCTGTGGCACATAGCCACTTTACACGTCTGTCTACCTGTCTGTCTGTCTGTCAGCCTGTCTGTCTGTCCGTCCGTGCGTCCGTCCGTGCGTCCATTTAGAGAACACTCAAAGTACCGCCATCTCACATACCCTGTGGCACATAGCCACTTTACATGTCCGTCTACCTGTCCGCCTGTGCCAGTCTGTCTGTCCGTCCGTGCGTCCGTCCGTGTGTCAATCTAGAGAACACTCAAAGTACCGCCATCTCTAATACCCTGTGGCACATAGCCACTTTACACGTCCGTCTACCTGTCCGTCTGTCTGCCAGTCTGTCTGTCTCTCTGTCCATGCGTCCGTTCGTGCGTCATTCTAGAGAACACTCAAAGTGCCGCTATCTCGCATACCCTGTGGCACAGAGCCACTTTACACGTCCGTCTACCTGTCCGTCTGTCTGCCAGTCTCTCCGTCCGTCCGTCCGTGCGTCCATCTAGAGAACACTCAAAGTACTGCCATCTCGCATACACTGTGGCACATAGCCAGTTTACACGTCCGTCTACTTGTCCGTCTGTCTGCCAGTCTGCCTGTCTGTCCGTCCGTGCGTCCATCTAGAAACACTCAAAGTACCACCATCTCGTATACTCTGTGAAACATAGCCACTTTACACGTCCGTCTACCTGTCCGTCTGTCTGCCTGTCTGTCTGTCTGTCCGTCCGTGCGTCCATCTAGAGAACACTCAAAGTACCGCCTTCTCGCATACCCTGTGGCACATAGCCACTTTACACGTCTGTCTACCTGTCTGTCTGTCTGCCAGTCTGTCTGTCTGCCCGTCCGTGCGTCCGTCCGTGCGTCCATCTAGAGAACACTCAAAGTACCGCCATCTCGCATACCCTGTGGCACATAGCCACTTTACACATCTGTCTACCTGTCCGGCTGTCTGCCAGCTTGTCTGTCTATCCGTCCGTGCGTCCGTCTGTGCGTCCATCTAGAGAACACTCAAAGTACCGCCATCTCGCATACCCTGTGGCACATAGCCACTTTACACGTCCGTCTACCTGTCCGTCTGTCTGCCAGTCTGTCTGTCTGTCCGTCCGGGCATCCGTCCGTGCGTCCTTCTAGAGAACACTCAAACTACCGCCATCTCGCATACCCTGTGGCACATAGCCACTTTACACGCCCGTCTACCTGTCCGTCTGTGCCAGTCTGTCTGTCCGTCCGTGCGTCCATCCGTGCGTCCATCTAGAGAACACTCAAAGTACTGCCATCTCGCATACCCTGTGGCACATAGCCGCTTTACACGTCCGTCTACCTGTCCGTCTGTCTGCCAGTCTGTCTGTCTGTCCGTCCATGCATCTGTTCGTGCGTCAATCTAGAGAACACTCTTAGTACCACCATCTCGCGCGTCGTATACCCTGTGGCACATACCCGCTTTACGCGTCTGTCTACCTGTCTGTCTGTCTGCCAGTCTGTCTATCTGTCCGTCCGTGCGTCCATCTAGAGAACACTCAAAGTACCGCCATCTCGAATACCCTGCGGCACATAGCCGCTTTACACGTCCGTATACCTGTCTATCCGTCTGCCAGTCTGTCTGTCTGTCTGTCCGTCCATGCATCTGTTCGTGCGTCAATCTAGAGAACACTCTGAGTACCGCCATCTCGCGCGTCGTATACCCTGTGGCACATAGCCACTTTACACGTCCGTCTACCTGTCCGTCTGTCTGCCAGTCTGTCTGTCTCTCCGTCCATGCGTCCGTTCGTGCGTCATTCTAGAGAACACTCAAAGTGCCGCTATCTCGCATACCCTGTGGCACAGAGCCACTTTACACGTCCGTCTACCTGTCCGTCTGTCTGCCAGTCTCTCCGTCCGTCCGTCCGTGCGTCCATCTAGAGAACACTCAAAGTACTGCCATCTCGCATACACTGTGGCACATAGCCACTTTACACGTCCGTCTACTTGTCTGTCTGTCTGCCAGTCTGCCTGTCTGTCCGTCCGTGCGTCCATCTAGAAACACTCAAAGTACCACCATCTCGTATACTCTGTGAAACATAGCCACTTTACACGTCCGTCTACCTGTCCGTCTGTCTGCCAGTCTGTCTGTCTGTCCGTCCGTGCGTCCATCTAGAGAACACTCAAAGTACCGCCTTCTCGCATACCCTGTGGCACATAGCCGCTTTACATGTCTGTCTACCTGTCCGTCTGTCTGCCAACCTGTCTGTCTGCCCGTCCGTGCGTCCGTCCGTGCGTCCATCTAGACAACACTCAAAGTACCACTATCTCGCATACCCTGTGGCACATAGCCACTTTACACGTCAGTCTACCTGTCCGACTTTCTGCCAGTCTGTCTGTCTGTCCATG
The DNA here is from genome assembly GCF_013339725.1 of Rhipicephalus microplus. NCBI lineage: Eukaryota > Metazoa > Arthropoda > Arachnida > Ixodida > Ixodidae > Rhipicephalus > Rhipicephalus microplus. The sequence goes on along the minus strand of NW_023613972.1, from coordinate 37,894 downwards.
CGTCCGTCCGTGCATCCATCTAGAGAACACTCAAATTGCCGCTATCTCGCATACCCTGTGGCACAGAGCCACTTTACCCGTCCGTCTACCTGTCCGTCTGTCTGCCAGTCTGCCTGTCTGTCCATCCGTGCGTCCGTCCGTGCGTCCATCTAGAGAACACTCAAAGTACCACCATCTCGTATACCCTGTGAAACATAGCCACTTTACAACTCCGTGTACCTGTCCGTCTGTCTGCCAGTCTGTCTGTGTTCGTCCATGCGTCTGTCCGTGCGTCCATCTAGAGAACACTCTGAGTACCACCATCTCGCGCGTCGTATTCCCTGTGGCACATAGCCACTTACACATCTGTCTACCTGTCCGGCTGTCTGCCAGCTTGTCTGTCTATTCGTCTGTCTGCCAGTCTGTCTGTTTGTTCGTCCTTGCGTCCATCCGTGCGTCAATCTAGAGAACACTCAAAGTACCGCCATCTCGAATACCCTGTAGCAAATAGCCGCTTTACTCGTCCGTCTACCTGTCCGTCTCTCTGCCACTCTGTCTATCTGTCTGTCCGTGCGTCCGTCCGTGTGTCCATCTAGAGAACTCTTAAAGTACCGCCATCTCGCATACCCTGTGGCACATAGCCGCTTTAACCGTTACCTGTCCGTCTGTCTGCCAGCTCTCTGTCTGTCCGTCCATGCATCTGTTCATGCGTCAATCTAGAAACACTTGAGTACCACCATCTCGTTCGTCGTATACCCTGTGGCACATACCCGCTTTACAGGTCCGTCTACCTGTCTGTCTGTCTGCTAGTCTGTCTATCTGTCCGTCCGTGCGTCCGTCCGTGCGTCCATCTAGAGAACACTCAATGTACCGCCATCTTGCATACCCTGTGGCACATAGCCGCTTCACACCTCCGTCTACCTGTTCGTCTGTCTGCCAGTCTGTCTGTCCATCCGTGCGTCCGTCCGTGCGTCCATCTAGAGAACACTCTGAGTACCGCCAGCTCGCATACCCTGTGGCACATAGCCATTTTACCCGTCCGTCTACCTGTCCGTCTGTCTGCCTGTCTGTCTATCTGTCCGTCCGTGCGTCCGTCCGTGCGTAAATATAGAGAACACTCAAAGTACTGCCATGTCTAATGCCCTGTGGCACATAGCCACTTTACACGTCCGTCTACCTGTCCGTCTGTCTGCCAGTCTGTCTGTCTCTCCGTCCATGCGTCCGTTCGTGCGTCAATCTAGAGAACACTCAAAGTGCCGCTATCTCGCATACCCTGTGGCACATAGCCACTTTACACGTCCGTCTACCTGTCCGTCTGTCTGTCAGTCTGTCTGTTCGTCCGTCCGTGCGTCCATCAACAGAACACTCAAAGTACCACCATCTCGTATACCCTGTGAAACATAGCCACTTTACACGTCCGTCTACCTGTCCGTCTGTCTGCCAGTCTGTCTGTCTGTCCGTCCGTGCGTCCATCTAGAGAACACTCAAGGTACCACCTTCGCGCATACCCTGGGGCACATAGCCACTTTACACGTCTGTCTACCTGTCCGTCTGTCTACCAGCCTGTCTGTCTGTCCGTCCGAGCATCCATTCGTGCGTCCATCTAGAGAACACTCAAAGTACCGCTATCTCGCATACCCTGTGAAAGAGCCACTTTACACGTCCGTCTACCTGTCCGTCTGTCTGCCAGTCTGTCTGTCCGCCCGTCCGTGGGTCCGTCCGTGCGTCCATCTAGAGAACACTCAAAGTACCACTATCTCGCATACCCTGTGGCACATAGCCACTTCACACGTCCGTCTACCTGTTCGTCTGTCTGCCAGTCTGTCTGTCCATCCGTGCGTCCGTCCGTGCGTCAATCTAGAGAACACTCATTGTACCGTACCGCCATCTCGAATACCCTGTGGCAGATAGCCACTTTACACGTCTACCTGTCCGTCTGTCTGCCAGTCTGTCTGTCTGCCAGTCTGTCTGTCTGTCCGTCCGTGCGTCCGTCTAGAGAGCACTCAAAGAACCGCCATCTCGCATACCTGTGGCACATAGCCACTTTACACGTCAGTCTACCTGTCCGACTTTCTGCCAGTCTGTCTGTCTGTCCGTCCGTGCGTCCGTCCGTGCGTCCATCTATAGAACACTCAAAGTACCGCCATCTCGCATACCTTGTAGCACATAGCCACGTTACACATCCGTCTACCTGTCCATCTGTTTGCCAGTCTGCCTGTCTGTCCGTCCGTGCGTCCGTCCATGCGTCCATCTAGAGAACACTCAAAGTACCACCATCTCGCATACCCTGTGAAACAGCCACTTTACACGTCCGTCTACCTGTCCGTCTGTCTGTCTGCCAGTCTGTCTGTCTGTCCGTCCGTGCGTCCATCTAGAGAACACTCAAAGTACCGCCATCTCGCATACCCTGTGAAACAGCCACTTTACACGTCCGTCTACCTGTCCGTCTGTCTGCCAGTCTGTCTGTCTGCCCGTCCGTGCGTCCGTCCGTGCGTCCATCTAGAGAACACTCAAAGTACTGCCATCTCGCATACCCTGTGGCACATAGCCACTTTACACGTCCGTCTACCTGTCCGCCTCTCTGCCAGTCTGTCTGTCTGTCCGTGCGTCCATCTAGAGAACACTCAAGTACCGCCATCTCGCATACCTTGTAGCACATAGCCACTTTACACATCCGTGTACCTGTCCATCTGTTTGCCAGTCTGTCTGTCTGTCCATCCGTGCGTCCGTCCGTGCGTCCATCTAGAGAACACTCAAAGTACCGCCATCTTGCATACCTTGTAGCACATAGCCACTTTACACATCCGTGTACCTGTCCATCTGTTTGCCTGTCTGTCTGTCTGTCAGTCCGTGCGTCCGTCCATGCGTCCATCTAGAGAACACTCAAAGTACCGCCATCTCGCATACCCTGTGGCACATAGCCACTTTACAACTCCGTCTACCTGTCCGTCTATCTGCCAAAATCTAGACAACAATCCGAGTACCGCCATCTTGCGCGTCGTATACCCTGTGTCACATACCCGCTTTACGCGTCCGTCTACCTGTCCGTCTGTCTGCCAGTCTGTCTGTGTTCGTCCATGCGTCTGTCCGTGCGTCCATCTAGAGAACACTCTGAGTACCATCATCTCGCGCGTCGTATACCCTGTGGCACAAAGCCACTTTACACATCTGTCTACCTGTCTGGCTGTCTGCCAGCTTGTCTGTCTATTCGTCCGTGCGTCCGTCCGTGCGTCCATCTAGAGAACACTCAAAGTACCACTATCTCGCATACCCTGTGGCACATAGCCACTTTACACGTCTGTCTACCTGTCCGTCTGTCTGCCAGCCTGTCTGTCTGTCCGTCCGTGCGTCCATCCGTGCGTCCATCTAGAGAACACTCAAAGTACTGCCATCTCGCATACCCTGTGAAACAGCCACTTTACACGTCCGTCTACTTGTCCGTCTGTCTGCCAGTCCGTCTGTCTGCCCGTCCGTGCGTCCGTCCGTGCGTCCATCTAGAGAACACTCAAAGTACCACTATCTCGCATACCCTGTGGCACATAGCCACTTCACACGTCCGTCTACCTGTTCGTCTGTCTGCCAGTCTGTCTGTCCGTCCGTGCGTCCGTCCGTGCGTCAATCTAGAGAACACTCATTGTACCGCCATCTCGAATACCCTGTGGCAGATAGCCACTTTACACGTCTACCTGTCCGTCTGTCTGCCAGTCTGTCTGTCTGCCCGTCTGTCTGTCTGTCCGTCCGTGCGTCCATCTAGAGAGCACTCAATGTACCGCCATCTCGCATACCCTGTGGCACATTGCCACTTTACACGTCAGTCTACCTGTCCGACTTTCTGCCAGTCTGTCTGTCTGTCCATCCGTGCGTCCGTCCGTGCGTCCATCTAGAGAACACTCAAAGTACCGCCATCTCGCATACCTTGTAGCACATAGCCACTTTACACGTCCGTCTACCTGTCCGTCTGTCTGCCTGTCTGTCTGTCTGTCAGTCCGTGCGTCCGTCCGTGCGTCCATCTAGAGAACACTCAAAGTACCGCCATCTCGCATACCCTGTGGCACATTGCCACTTTACACGTCAGTCTACCTGTCCGACTTTCTGCCAGTCTGTCTGTCTGTCCATCCGCGCGTCCGTCCGTGCGTCCATCTAGAGAACACTCAAAGTACCGCCATCTCGCACACCCTGTGGCAAATAGCCACTTTACAGGTCCGTCTACCTGTCCGTCTGTCTGCCAGTCTGTCTGTCTGTCCGTCCGTGCATCCGTCCGTGCGTCCTTCTAGAGAACACTCAAACTACCGCCATCTCGCATACCCTGTGGCACATAGCCACTTTACACGTCCGTCTACCTGTCCGTCTGTGCCAGTCTGTCTGTCCGTCCGTGCGTCCATCCGTGCGTCCATCTAGAGAACACTCAAAGTACTGCCATCTCGCATACCCTGTGGCACATAGCCACTTTACGCGTCCGTCTACCTCTCCGTTTGTCTGCCAGTCTGTCTGTCTGTTCGTCCATGCGTCCATCCGTGCGTCCTTCAAGAGAACACTCAAAGTACCACCATCTCGCATACCCTGCGGCACATAGCCGCTTTACTCGTCCGTCTACTTGTCCGTCTGTCTGCCACTCTGTCTGTCTGTCCGTCCGTGCGTCCATCTAGAGAACACTCAAAGTACCGCCATCTCGCATACCTTGTGGCACATAGCCGCTTTACACGTCCGTCTACCTGTCCGTCTGTCTGCCAGTCTGTCTGTCTGTTCGTCCATGCATCTGTTCGTGCGTCAATCTAGAAAACACTCTTAGTACCACTATCTCGCATACCCTGTGGCACATAGCCACTTCACACGTCCGTCTACCTGTTCGTCTGTCTGCCAGTCTGTCTGTCCGTCCGTGCGTCAATCAAGAGAACACTCATTGTACCGCCATCTCGAATACCTGGTGGCAGATAACCACTTTACACGTCTACCTAACCGTCTGTCTGCCAGTCTGTCTGTCTGCCCGTCTGTCTGTCTGTCCGTCCGTGCGTCCATCTAGAGAGCACTCAACGTACCGCCATCTCGAATACCCTGTGGCAGATAGCCACTTTACACGTCTACCTGTCCGTCTGTCTGTCCGTCTGTCTGCCAGTCTGTCTGTCTGCTAGTCTGCCTGTCTGTCCATCCGTGCGTCCATCTAGAGAACACTCAAAGTACTGCCATCTCGCATACGCTGTGGCACATAGCCAGTTTACACGTCCGTCTACTTGTCCGTCTGTCTGCTAGTCTGCCTGTCTGTCCGTCCGTGCGTCCATCTAGAGAACTTTCAAAGTACCACCATCTCGTATACTCTGTGAAACATAGCCACTTTACACGTCCGTCTACCTGTCCGTCTGTCTGCCAGTCTGTCTGTCTGTCCGTCCGTGCGTCCATCTAGAGAACACTCAAAGTACCGCCTTCTCGCATACCCTGTGGCACATAGCCGCTTTACATGTCTGTCTACCTGTCAGTCTGTCTGCCAACCTGTCTGTCTGCCCGTCCGTGCGTCCGTCCATGCGTCCATCTAGAGAACACTCAAAGTACCACTATCTCGCATACCCTGTGGCACATAGCCACTTTACATGTCCGTCTACCTGTCCGTCTGTCTGCCAGTCTGTCTGTCCGTCCGTGCGTCCGTCCGTGCGTCAATCTAGAGAACACTCATTGTACCGTACCGCCATCTCGAATACCCTGTGGCAGATAGCCACTTTACACGTCTACCTGTCCGTCTGTCTGCCGGTCTGTCTGTCTGCCAGTCTGTCTGTCTGTCCATCCGTGCGTCCATCTAGAGAGCACTCAAAGTACCGCCATCTCGCATACCCTGTGGCACATAGCCACTTTACACGTCAGTCTACCTGTCCGACTTTCTGCCAGTCTGTCTGTCTGTCCGTCCATGCGTCCGTCCGTGCGTCCATCTAGAGAACACTCAAAGTACCGCCATCTCGCATACCTTGTAGCACATAGCCACTTTACACATCCGTCTACCTGTCCATCTGTTTGCCAGTCTGTCTGTCTGTCCGTCCGTGCGTCCGTCCATGCGTCCATGCGTCCATCTAGAGAACACTCAAAGTACCGCCATCTCGCATACCCTGTGGCACATTGCCACTTTACACGTCAGTCTACCTGTCCGACTTTCTGCCAGTCTGTCTGTCTGTCCATCCGTGCGTCCGTCCGTGCGTCCATCTAGAGAACACTCAAAGTACCGCCATCTCGCATACCTTGTAGCACATAGCCACTTTACACATCCGTGTACCTGTCCATCTGTTTGCCTGTCTGTCTGTCTGTCAGTCCGTGCGTCCGTCCATGCGTCCATCTAGAGAACACTCAAAGTACCGCCATCTCGCATACCCTGTGGCACATAGCCACTTTACAACTCCGTCTACCTGTCCGTCTATCTGCCAAAATCTAGACAACAATCCGAGTACCGCCATCTTGCGCGTCGTATACCCTGTGTCACATACCCGCTTTACGCGTCCGTCTACCTGTCCGTCTGTCTGCCAGTCTGTCTGTCTGTCCGTCCGTGCGTCCGTCCGTGCGTCCATCTAGAGAACACTCAAAGTACCGCCATCTCGCATACCCTGTGGCACATAGCCACTTTACACGTCTGTCTACCTGTCTGTCTGTCTGCCAGCCTGTCTGTCTGTCCGTCCGTGCGTCTGTCCGTGCGTCCATTTAGAGAACACTCAAAGTACCGCCATCTCGCATACCCTGTGGCACATAGCCACTTTACACGTCCGTCTACCTGTCCGTCTGTGCCAGTCTGTCTGTCCGTCCGTGCGTCCATCCGTGCGTCCATCTAGAGAACACTCAAGTACTGCCATCTCGCATACCCTGTGGCACATAGCCGCTTTACACGTCCGTCTACCTGTCTGTCTGTCTGTCTGCCAGTCTGTCTGTCTGTCCGTCCATGCATCCGTTCGTGCGTCAATCTAGAGAACACTCTTAGTACCACCATCTCGCGCGTCGTATACCCTGTGGCACATACCCGCTTTACGCGTCTGTCTACCTGTCTGTCTGTCTGTCTGTCTGTCTGTCTGTCTGTCCGTGCGTCCGTCCGTGCGTCCATTTAGAGAACACTCAAAGTACCGCCATATCGCATATCCTGTGGCACATAGCCACTTTACATGTCGGTCTACCTGTCCGTCTGTCTCCAAGTCTGTCTGTCTGTCCGTCCGTGCGTCCGTCTGTGCGTCCATCTAGAGAACACTCAAACTACCGCCATCTCGCATACCCTGTGGCACATAGCCACTTTACACGTCCGTCTACCTGTCCGTCTGTCTGCTAGTCTGTCTGTCTGTCCGTCCGTGCGTCCATCTAGAGAACACTCAAAGTACCGCCATCTCGCATACCTGTGGCACACAGCCACTTTACACGTCCGTCTACTTGTCCGTCTGTCTGCCAGTCTGCCTGTCTGTCTGTCCGTGCGTCCGTCCGTGCGTCCATCAAGAGAACACTCAAAGTACCACCATCTCGTATACCCTGTGAAACATAGCCACTTTACACGTCCGTCTACCTGTCCGTCTGTCTGCCAGTCTGTCTGTCTGTCCGTCCGTGCGTCCATCTAGAGAACACTCAAAGTACCGCCTTCTCGCATACCCTGTGGCACATAGCCACTTTACACGTCTGTCTACCTGTCCGTCTGTCTGCCAGCCTGTCTGTCTGTCCGTCCGTCCATGCGTCCGTGCGTCCTTCTAGAGAACACTCAAACTACCGCCATCTCGCATACCCTGTGGCACATAGCCACTTTACACGTCTGTCTACCTGTCCGTCTGTCTGCCAGCCTGTCTGTCTGTCCGTCCGTGCGTCCGTCCGTGCGTCAATCTAGAGAACACTCAAAGTACCGCCATCTCGCATACCTGTGGCACATAGCCACTTTACACGTCTGTCTACCTGTCTGTCTGTCTGCCAGCCTGTCTGTCTGTCCGTCCGTGCGTCCGTCCGTGCGTCCATCTAGAGAACACTCAAAGTACCGCCATCTCGCATACCCTGTGGCACATAGCCACTTTACACGTCTGTCTACCTGTCTGGCTGTCTGCCAGCTTGTCTGTCTATTCGTCCGTGCGTCCGTCCGTGCGTCAATCTAGAGAACACTCAAAGTACCGCCATCTCGAATACCCTGTGGCACATAGCCACTTTACACGTCCGTCTACCAGTCCGTCTGTCTGCCAGTCTGTCTGTCTCTCCGTCCATGCGTCCGTTCGTGCGTCAATCTAGAGAACACTCAAAGTGCCGCTATCTCGCATACCCTGTGGCACATAGCCACTTTACACGTCCGTCTACCTGTCCGTCTGTCTGTCTGTCTGTCCGTCCGTCCGTCCGTGCGTCCATCTAGAACACTCAAAGTACTGCCATCTCGCATACCCTGTGGCACATAGCCAGTTTACACATCCGTCTACTTGTCCATCTGTCTGCCAGTCTGCCTGTCTGTCCGTCCGTGCGTCCGTCCGTGCGTCCATCTAGAGAACACTCAAAGTACCGCCTCCTCGCATACCCTGTGAAACAGCCACTTTACACGTCCGTCTACCTGTCCGTCTGTCTGCCAGTCTGTCTGTCTGCCCGTCCGTGCGTCCGTCCATGCGTCCATCTAGACAACACTCAAAGTACCGCCATCTCGCATACCCTGTGGCACATTGCCACTTTACACATCTGTCTACCTGTCTGGCTGTCTGCCAGCTTGTCTGTCTATTCGTCCGTGCGTCCGTCTGTGCGTCCATCTAGAGAACACTCAAACTACCGCCATCTCGCATACCCTGTGGCAAATAGCCACTTTACAGGTCCGTCTACCTGTCCGTCTGTCTGCCAGTCTGTCTGTCTGTCTGTCCTTGCATCCGTCCGTGCGTCAATCTAGAGAACGCTCAATGTACCGCCATCTCGCATACCCTGTGGCACATAGCCACTTTACACGTTAGTCTACCTGTCCGACTTTCTGCCAGTCTGTCTGTCCGTCCGTCCGTGCATCCGTCCGTGCGTCCATCTAGAGAACACTCAAAGTACCGCCATCTCGCATACCTTGTGGCACATAGCCGCTTTACACGTCCGTCTACCTGTCCGTCTGTCTGCCAGTCTGTCTGTCTGTCGGTCCATGCATCTGTTCGTGCGTCAATCTAGAGAACACTCTTAGTACCACCATCTCGCGCGTCGTATACCCTGTGGCACATGCCCGCTTTACGCGTCTGTCTACCTGTCTGTCTGTCTGCCAGTCTGTCTATCTGTCTGTCCGTGCGTCCGTCCGTGCGTCCATCTAGAGAACACTCAATGTACCGCCATCTTGCATACCCTGTGGCACATAGCCGCTTTACACGTCCGTCTACCTGTTCGTCTGTCTGCCAGTCTGTCTGTTTTACGTCCTTGTGTCCGTCCGTGCGTCAATCTAGAGAACGCTCAATGTACCGCCATCTCGCATACCCTGTGGCACATAGCCACTTTACGTGTCCGTCTACCTATCCGTCTGTCTGCAAGTCTGTCTTATGTAACACCCGCCTTATGTAACACCCCCTGAATGGGGGCCTTTAAGGAAATAAAACTGAACTGAACTGAACTGTCTGTGTTCGTCCATGCGTCTGTCCGTGCGTCTATCTAGAGAACACTCTGAGTACCACCATCTCGCGCGTCATATACCCTGTGGCACACAGCCACTTCACACATCTGTCTACCTGTCTGGCTGTCTGCCAGCTTGTCTGTCTATTCGTCCGTGCGTCCGTCTGTGCGTCCATCTAGAGAACACTCAAGTACCGCCATCTCGCATACCCTGTGCACATAGCCACTTTACACGTTAGTCTACCTGTCCGACTTTCTGCCAGTCTGCCTGTCCGTCCGTCCGTGCATCCGTCCGTGCGTCCATCTAGAGAACACTCAAAGTACCGCCATCTCGCATACCTTGTGGCACATAGCCGCTTTACACGTCCGTCTATCTGTCCGTCTGTCTGCCAGTCTGTCTGTCTGTCGGTCCATGCATCTGTTCGTGCGTCAATCTAGAGAACACTCTTAGTACCACCATCTCGCGCGTCGTATACCCTGTGGCACATGCCCGCTTTACGCGTCTGTCTACCTGTCTGTCTGTCTGCCAGTCTGTCTATCTGTCTGTCCGTGCGTCCGTCCGTGCGTCCATCTAGAGAACACTCAATGTACCGCCATCTTGCATACCCTGTGGCACATAGCCGCTTTACACGTCCGTCCACCTGTCCGTCTGTCTGCCAGTCTGTCTGTTTTACGTCCTTGTGTCCGTCCGTGCGTCAATCTAGAGAACGCTCAATGTACCGCCATCTCGCATACCCTGTGGCACATAGCCACTTTACGTGTCCGTCTACCTATCCGTCTGTCTGCAAGTCTGTCTTATGTAACACCCGCCTTATGTAACACCCCCTGAATGGGGGCCTTTAAGGAAATAACTGAACTGAACTGAACTGTCTGTGTTCGTCCATGCGTCTGTCCGTGCGTCAATCTAGAGAACACTCTGAGTACCACCATCTCGCGCGTCATATACTCTGTGGCACATAGCCACTTTACACATCTGTCTACCTGTCCGGCTGTCTGCCAGCTTGTCTGTCTATCCGTCCGTGCGTCCGTCTGTGCGTCCATCTAGAGAACACTCAAAGTACCGCCATCTCGCATACCCTGTGGCACATAGCCACTTTACACGTCCGTCTACCTGTCCGTCTGTCTGCCAGCCTGTCTGTCTGTCCGTCCGTGCATCCGTCCGTGCGTCCTTCTAGAGAACACTCAACGTACCGCCATCTCGCATACCCTGTGGCACATAGCCACTTTACACGTCCGTCTACTTGTCCGTCTGTCTGCCAGTCTGCCTGTCTGTCCGTCCGTGCGTCCGTCCGTGCGTCCATCTAGAGAACACTCAAAGTACCACCATCTTGTATACCCTGTGAAACAGCCACTTTACACGTCCGTCTACCTGTCGGTCTGTCTGCCAGTCTGTCTGTCTGTCCGTCCGTGCGTCCATCTAGAGAACACTCAAAGTACCGCCATCTCGCATACCCTGTGAAACAGCCACTTTACACGTCCGTCTACCTGTCCGCCTGTCTGCCAGTCTGTCTGTCTGCCCGTCCGTGCGTCCGTCCGTGCGTCCATCTAGAGAACACTCAAAGTACTGCCATCTCGCATACCCTGTGGCACATAGCCGCTTTACTCGTCCGTCTACCTGTCCGTCTGTCTGCCAGTCTGTCTGTCTGTCGGTCCATGCATCTGTTCGTGCGTCAATCTAGAGAACACTCTTAGTACCACCATCTCGCGCGTCGTATACCCTGTGGCACATACCCGCTTTACGCGTCCGTCTACCTGTCTGTCTGTCTGCCAGTCTGTCTATCTGTCTGTCCGTGCGTCCGTCCGTGCGTCCATCTAGAGAACACTCAAAGTACCGCCATCTCGCATACCCTGTGAAACAGCCACTTTACACGTCCGTCTACCTGTCCGTCTGTCTGCCAGTCTGTCTGTCTGCCCGTCCGTGCGTCCGTCCGTGCGTCCATCTAGAGAACACTCAAAGTACTGCCATCTCGCATACCCTGTGGCACATAGCCGCTTTACACGTCCGTCTACCTGTCCGTCTGTCTGCCAGTCTGTCTGTCTGTCGGTCCATGCATCTGTTCGTGCGTCAATCTAGAGAACACTCTTAGTACCACCATCTCGCGCGTCGTATACCCTGTGGCACATACCCGCTTTACGCGTCTGTCTACCTGTCTGTCTGTCTGCCAGTCTGTCTATCTGTCTGTCCGTGCGTCCGTCCGTGCGTCAATCTAGAGAACGCTCAATGTACCGCCATCTTGCATACCCTGTGGCACATAGCCACTTTACGCGTCCGTCCACCTGTCCCGTCTGTCTGCCAGTCTGTCTGTCTGTCTCTCCGTGCGTCCGTTCGGTGCTTCATCTAGAGAACACTCAAAGTACCGCATCTCGCATACCCTGTGGCACATAGCCACTTTACACTCTCGTCTACCTGTCCGTCTGTCTGCCAGTCTGTCTGTCTGTTCGGTCCGTGCAGTCCGTCCGCGTCCATCTAAGAGAACACTCAAAAGTACCGCCATCTCGCATACCCTGTGGCACATAGCCACTTTACACGTCAGTCTACCTGTGCGTCTGTCTGCCATGCTGTCTGTCTGGTCCTCCTGGCGTCCTCCGTGCGTCCATCTAGAGAACAGCTCGAAGTACCGCCATCTCGCATACCTGTGGCACATAGCCACTTACACGTCCTGTCTACCTGATCCATCTGTCTGCCAGTCTGTCTGTCCTTGTCCCGTGCGTCCGTCCGTGCGTCCATCTAGGAGAACACTCAAAGTACCGGCCATCTCGAATACCCTGTGGCACATAGCCACTTTACACGTCCGTCTACCTGTCCGTCTGTCTGCCAGTCTGTCTGTCTGCCCGTCCGTGCGTCCATCTAGAGAACACTCAAAGTACCGCCTTCTCGCATACCCTGTGGCACATAGCCACTTTACACGTCTGTCTACCTGTCCGTCTGTCTGCCAGCCTGTCTGTCTGTCCGTCCGTGCGTCCATCTAGAGAACACTCAAAGTACCGCCATCTCGCATACCCTGTGAAACAGCCACTTTACACGTCCGTCTACCTGTCCGTCTGTCTGCCAGTCTGTCTGTCTGTCCGTCCGTGCGTCCGTCCGTGCGTCCGTCCGTGCGTCCATCTAGAGAACACTCAAAGTACTGCCATCTCGCATACCCTGTGGCACATAGCCGCTTTACACGTCCGTCTACCTGTCCGTCTGTCTGCCAGTCTGTCTGTCCGTCCATGCATCTGTTCGTGCGTCAATCTAGAGAACACTCTTAGTACCACCATCTCGCGCGTCGTATACCCTGTGGCACATACCCGCTTTACGCGTCTGTCTACCTGTCTGTCTGTCTGTCTGCCAGTCTGTCTATCTGTCTGTCCGTGCGTCCGTCCGTGCGTCCATCTAGAGAACACTCAATGTACCGCCATCTTGCATACCCTGTGGCACATAGCCGCTTTACACGTCCGTCTACCTGTCCGTCTGTCTGCCAGTCTTTCTGTCTGTCCGTCCTTGTGTCCGTCCGTGCGTCAATCTAGAGAACGCTCAATGTACCGCCATCTCGCATACCCTGTGAAACAGCCACTTTACACGTCCGTTTACCTGTCCGTCTGTCTGCCAGTCTGTCTGTCTGTCCGTCCGTGCGTCCATCTAGAGAACACTCAAAGTACCGCCTTCTCGCATACCCTGTGGCACATAGCCACTTTACACGTCCGTCTACTTGTCCGTCTGTCTGCCAGTCTGCCTGTCTGTCCGTCCGTGCGTCCGTCCGTGCGTCCATCTAGAGAACACTCAAGTACCACCATCTCGTATACCCTGTGAAACAGCCACTTTACACGTCCGTCTACCTGTCGTCTGTCTGCCAGTCCGTCTGTCTGCCAGTCTGTCTGTCTGTCCGTCCGTGCGTCCATCTAGAGAACACTCAAAGTACCCCGCCATCTCGCATACCCTGTGAAACAGCCACTTTACACGTCAGTCTACCTGTCCGACTTTCTGCCAGTCTGTCTGTCTGCCCGTCCGTGCGTCCGTCCGTGCGTCCATCTAGAGAACACTCAAAGTACCACTATCTCGCATACCCTGTGGCACATAGCCACTTCACACGTCCGTCTACCTGTTCGTCTGTCTGCCAGTCTGTCTGTCTGTCCGTCCGTGCGTCCATCCGTGCGTCAATCTAGAGAACACTCAAAGTACTGCCATCTCGAATACCCTGTGGCATATAGCCACTTTACACGTCCGTCTACCTGTCTGTCTGTCTGCCAGTCTGTCTGTCTGTCCGTCCGTGCGTCCATCTAGAGAACACTCAATGTACCGCCATCTCGCATACCCTGTGGCACATAACCACTTTACACGTCAGTCTACCTGTCCGACTTTCTGCCAGTCTGTCTGTCTGTCCGTCCGTGCGTCCGTCCGTGCGTCTATCTAGAGAACACTCAAAGTACCGCCATCTCGCATACCCTGTGGCACATAGCCGCTTTACACGTCCGTCTACCTGTCCGTCTGTCTGCCAGTCTGTCTGTCTGTCCGTCCGTGCGTCCGTCCGTGCGTCCATCTAGAGAACACTCAATGTACCGCCATCTTGCATACCCTGTGGCACATAGCCGCTTTACACGTCTGTCTACCTGTCCGTCTGTCTGCCAGTCTGCCTGTCTGTCCGTCCGTGCGTCCGTCCGTGCGTCAATCTAGAGAACACTCAAAGTACCGCCATCTCGCATACCCTGTGGCACATAGCCACTTTACACGTCCGTCTACCTGTCTGTCTGTCTGCCAGTCTGTCTGTCTCTCCGTCCATGCGTCCATTCGTGCGTCCATCTAGAGAACACTCAAAGTACCGCCATCTCGCATACCCTGTGGCACATAGCCGCTTTACACGTCCGTCTACCTGTCTGTCTGTCTGCCAGTCTGTCTGTCTGTCTGTCCGTCCATGCATCTGTTCGTGCGTCAATCTAGAGAACACTCTGAGTACCGCCATCTCGCGCGTCGTATACCCTGTGGCACATAGCCACTTTACACGTCTGTCTACCTGTCTGTCTGTCTGCCAGTCTGTCTGTCTGTTCGTCCATGCGTCCATTCGTGCGTCCATCTAGAGAACACTCAAAGTACCGCCATCTTGCATACCCTGTGGCACATAGCCGCTTTACGCGTCCGTCTACCTGTCCGTCTGTCTGCCAGTCTGTCTGTCTGTCCGTCCATGTGTCCGTCCGTGCGTCAATCTAGAGAACACTCAAAGTACTGCCATCTCGCATACCCTGTGGCACATAGCCGCTTTACGCGTCCGTCTACCTGTCCGTCCGTCTGCTAGTCTGTCTGTCTGTCTGTCCGTCCATGCGTCCGTCCGTGCGTCAATCTAGAGAACACTCTAAGTACCACCATCTCGTATACCCTGTGTCACATACCGCTTTACGCGTCCGTCTACCTGTCCGTCCGTCTGCTAGTCTGTCTGTCTGTTCGTCCATGCGTCTGTCCGTGCGTCCATCTAGAGAACACTCAAAGTACCGCCTTCTCGCATACCCTGTGGCACATAGCCACTTTACACGTCCGTCTACCTGTCCGTCTGTCTGCCACTCTGCCTGTCTGTCCGTCCATGCGTCCGTCCGTGCGTCCATCTAGAGAACACTCAAAGTACCACCATCTCGTATACCCTGTGAAACATAGCCACTTTACACGTCCGTCTACCTGTCCGTCTGTCTGCCAGTCTGTCTGTCTGTCCGTCCGTGCCTGTGAAACAGCCACTTTACACGTCCGTCTACCTGTCCGTCTGTCTGCCAGTCTGTCTGTCTGCCCGTCCGTGCGTCCGTCCGTGCGTCCATCTAGAGAACACTCAAAGTACCGCCATCTCGCATACCCTGTGGCACATAGCCACTTCACACGTCCGTCTACCTGTTCGTCTGTCTGCCAGTCTGTCTGTCCGTCCATGCGTCCATCCGTGCGTCAATCTAGAGAACACTCATTGTACCGCCATCTCGAATACCCTGTGGCATATAGCCACTTTACACGTCCATCTACCTGTCCGTCTGTCTGCCAGTCTGTCTGTCTGTCCGTCCGTGCGTCCATCTAGAGAGCACTCAAAGTACCGCCATCTCGCATACCCTGTGGCACATAGCCACTTTACACGTCAGTCTACCTGTCCGACTTTCTGCCAGTCTGTCCGTCTGTCCGTCCGTGCGTCCGTCCGTGCGTCCATCTAGAGAACACTCAAAGTACCGCCATCTCGCATACCTGTGGCACATAGCCGCTTTACACGTCCGTCTACCAGTCCGTCTGTCTGCCAGTCTGTCTGTCTGTCCGTCCGTGCGTCCGTCCGTGCGTCCATCTAGAGAACACTCAATATACCGCCATCTTGCCTACCCTGTGGCACATAGCCGCTTTACACGTCTGTCCACCTGTCCGTCTGTCTGCCACTCTGCCTGTCTGTCCGTCCTTGCGTCCGTCCGTGCGTCAATCTAGAGAACGCTCAAAGTACCGCCACCTCTAATACCCTGCGGCACATAGCCACTTTACACGTCCGTCTACCTGTCTGTCTGTCTGCCAGTCTGTCTGTCTCTCCGTCCATGCGTCCATTCGTGCGTCCATCTAGAGAACACTCAAAGTACCGCCATCTCGAATACCCTGCGGCACATAGCCGCTTTACACGTCCGTATACCTGTCTATCCGTCTGCCAGTCTGTTGGTCTCTCCGTCCATGCGTCTGTTCGAGCGTCAATCTAGAGAACACTCTGAGTACCGCCATCTCGCGCGTCGTATACCCTGTGGTACATACCATCTTTACGCGTCGGTCTACCTCTCCGTTTGTCTGCCAGTCTGGCTGTCTGTTCGTCCATGCGTCCATTCGTGCGTCCTTCTAGAGAACACTCAAAGTACCGCCATCTCGCATACCCTGTGGCACATAGCCGCTTTACACGTCCGTCTACCTGTCCGTCTGTCTGCCAGTCTGTCTGTTTTTACGTCCTTGTGTCCATCCGTGCGTCAATCTAGAGAACACTCAAAGTACTGCCATCTCGCATACCCTGTGGCACATAGCCGCTTTACGCGTCCATCCACCTGTCCGTCCGTGAGCTTCTCGTCTGTCTCTGCGTCCATGCCTCCGTCCGTGAGTCAATCTAGTGAACACTTTGAGTACCATAATCTCGCATACCCGGTGACAAACCACATTACGCGTCCGTCTACCTGTCCGTCCGTCTGTTAGTCTCTCTGTCTGTTCATTCATGCATCTGTCCTTGGGTCCATCTAGTGAACACTCCAAGTACCACCTCTCGCATATCCTGTGGCACAAACCCACTTTACGCGTCCGGCGCTGTCCGTCCGTCTCGCTAGTCTGTCTGTCTGTCCGTCCATGCGTCCGCTCGCGTGTCTATCTAGAGGACGTCAAGTACTGCCATCTCGCATCTGTATACCCTGTGGCACATACCCATTTTACGCGTCCATCTATACGTCCGTCCGTCTGCTAATCTGTCTCTTTGTCCGCTTATGCGTCCATCAGTGTGTCCAGCTAGCGAACACTCCAAGTACACCCATATCCATACTGGTGGCTCATAGCCGCTTTAAGCGACTGTCTATCTGTCCGTCCGTCTGCTAGTCTTTCTTTCCATCCATGCGTCCGTCCATGCGTCCATCTAGTGAACACTCCAAAGACCACCATCTCGCATACCCTGAGGAACATGGCCGCTTTACGCGTCCGTCTACCTGTCCGTCCGTCTGCTAGTCTGTCTCTCTGTTGGTCCATGCGTCGGTCCATACGTACATCTAGTGAACACTATTGTACCACCAACTCGCATACCCTGTGGCACATAGCCGCTTTCCGCGTCCGTCCACCTGTCCTTCCATCTGCTACTCTATATGTCTGTCTGTCCATGCGGCCGTCCGAAATTCCCTCCAGTGAACACTCCACGTACAACTTTCTCACATATCCTCTGGCACATAGCCGCTTTACGCGTCCGTCTACCTGTCTGTCCGTCCGGTAGTCTGGGTGTCTGTCCGTCCATGCGTCCGTCCGTGCGCCCATCTAGTGAAAACTCTGAGTACCACCATCTCGCGTACCCTGTGGCACATCGCCAGTTTAAGCATCCGTCTACCTGTCCGTCCGTCTGCTAGTCTGTCTTTCTGTCCGTCCATGCATCCGTCCGTGCGTCCATCTAGAGAACACTCAAAGTACCACCATCTCGCATACCCTGTGGCACATAGCCGCTTTACACGTCCGTCTACCTGTCCGTCCGTCTGCTAGTCTGTCTGTCTGTTCGTCCATGCGTCCGTCCGTGCGTCCATCTAGAGAACACTCAAAGTGCCGCCATCTCGCGTGCTTTGTGGCACATAGCCGCTTTACGCGTCCGTCTACCTGTCCGTCCGTCTGCTAGTCTGTCTGTCTGTCCGTCCATGCGTCCGTCCGTGCGTCCATCTAGAGAACACTCAAAGTACCGCCATCTCGCATACCCTGTGGCACATAGCCGCTTTACGCGTTCGTCTACCCGTCCGTCCATCTGCTAGTCTGGCTGTCTGTCTGTCCTTTCATGCATCCGTTCGCACACCCAACTAGAGAACACTCCAAGTACACCCATATCGCATACCTTGTGGCACATAGCCGCTTTAGGCATCTGTCTACCTGTCCATCCGTCTGCTAGTCTTTCTGTCCGTCTATGCGTCCGTCCGTGCGTCCGTGTAGTGAACAGTCAAAGTACCGCCTTCTCGCATCTCGTATACCTGTGGCACATACACGCTTTACGCGACCGTCTATCCATCTGTCCGTCTGCTAGTTGTCTGTCTGTTCGCCATGCGTCCATTCGCGTGTCCATCTAGAGAACACTCAAAGTACCGCCTTCTCGCATCTCGTATACCCTGTGGCACATCGCCAGTTTAAGCATCCGTCTACCTGTCCGTCCGTCTGCTAGTCTGTCCGTTCATGCGTCCGTCCGTGCGTCCATCTAGTGAACACTCGAGTACCACCATCTCGCATACCCTGTGGCACATAGCCGCTTTACGCGTCCGTCTACCTGTCCATCCGTCTGCTAGTCTGTCTGTCTGTCCGTCCATGCGTCCATCCAAGAGTCCCTTCATTGAACACTCCTCGTACCACCTTTTCGCATACCCTGTGGCACATAGCCGCTTTCCGCGTACGTCTACCTGTCCGTCCGTCTGCTAGTCTGTCTGTCTGTCCGTCCATGCGTCCGTCCGTGCGTCCATCTAGAGAACACTCAAGTACCGCCATCTCGCATACCCTGTGGCACATAGCCGCTTTCCGCGTACGTCTAGCTGTCCGTCCGTCTGCTAGTCTGTCTGTCTGTCCGTCCATGCGTCCGATCGCGTGTCCATCTAGAGAACACTCAAAGTACTGCCATCTCGCATCTCGTATACCCTGTGACACATACCCACATCACGCGTCCGCCTATCCGTCCGCCCGTCCGTCTGCTAGTCTATCTGTCTGTCCATCCATGCTACTGTCCGTGCGTCCATCTCGAGAGCACGCAAAGTACCGCCATCTCGCAATACCGTGTGGTACCTCGCTGCTTTACGCGTCCGCCGACCTGTCCGTCGTCTGCTAGTCTGTCTGCCTGTCCGTCCTTGCATTCGTCCGTGTGTCCATCTAGTGTCCTCCTCTGACCAGTGAACAATACGAGATGATGTGCTCGTATCTGCTATTCAGTTTCACTGTGACTAATATGGAGGACTTCTTCTCTCCTGCGACAAAAATATGATCACTAAATACAATGTTTCTCTTCCCCTCCTCTGACCAGTGAACAATACGAGATGGTGTGCTGCTATCTGCTATTCAGTCTCACTGCGACTACTGCGGAGGCCTTCCTCTCCTCTGTCATGAAAGAAATCATTCCTAAATTCACTAAGTTTGCTTTTGTCCTTTTCTGACCAGTGAAGAATGCGAGATAGTGTGCTGTTATCTGCTATTCAGTCTCACTGCGACTACTGCGAAGAACTTCCTCTCTCTTACGATGAAAGGTACCATCCCTTATTACACTATGTTTGCTCTTGCCTCCTCTGACCAGTGAATATACGAGATTGTGTGCACCTATCTGCTATTCAGTTTCGCTGTGACTACTGCAGAGGACTTTCTCTCTTCTGCGATGAAAGATACTATGTCAAATTCACTAAATCTGCTCTTGCCCTCCTCTGACCAGTGAACAATACGACAAGGTGTGCTGCTATCCTGCTATTCAGCTTCACTGTGTTTACGGCGGGGGGACTTCCTCTCTCCGGCTATAAAGATACCATCTCTAATACACCATAATTGCTCTTCCCCCTCCTCTGACCAGTGAACAATACGAAATGGGGTGCTGCTCACTGCTATTCGGTCTCATTGCGACTACCGCGGAGGACTTCCTCTCGCCTGTGATGAAAAATACCATTCCTAATACACTATGTTTCCTCTTGCCCTTCTCTGACCAGTGAACAATACGAGATAGTGTGCCAATATCCTTTATTCGGTATCACTGCGACAACATTGGAACTTCCTCTCTCTTGCGATAAAAGATACCATCCCCTAAAACACTATATTTGCTCTTGCCTTTCTGTGACCAGTGAATAATACGAGATTGTGTGTCGCTAACTCCTATTCGTATCAGTATGATCACGTTGGAGGACCTTCCTCTCCACTGCAATGAAAAATATCATCCCTAATTACATTATGCTTGCTTTTGCCCTCCGCTAACCACTGAACAATACGAGATGGTATGCTGCTATATGCTATTCAGTCACACTGCGACTACTGCGGAGATCTTCCTCTCTCCTGCGAGACAGAATACCATCCACTAAATGCACTATGTTTGCTGTTGCCCTCCCTGATTAGTGAACAATACGAGGATAATGTGCAGCTATTTGCTATTCAGTCTCACTGCGACTACTGCAGAGGGAACTTCCTCTCTCCTGCGATGAAAGATAGCATTCCTGAATAACAATATTTGCTCTTGCCCTCCTGTGACCAGTGAACAATACGAGATAGGGTGCCGCTATCTCCTATTCCGTATCAGTGCAATCACGTTATAAGACTTCTCTCCAATGCGATCAAAAATACTATCTCTATTACACTACGTTTGCTTTTGCCCTCTCCTGACCACTGAACAATACGAGATGGCATGCTGCTATCTGCAATTCAGTGGCACTGCGACTACTGTGGAGGACTTTTCCCTGCGATGAAAGATACCATCCCTAAATGCACTATGTTTGCTTTTGCCCTTCTCTGACCAGTGAACAATACGGAGATGGTGTGCTGCTATCTGCTATTCAGTCTCACTGCGACTACTTTGCAGCACTTCCTCTCTCCTGCGATGAAAGGTATCATCCCTAAATATACTATGTTGCTCTGCCCTCCTCTGACGAATGAACAATACGAGATGGTGCGCTGGTATCAGCTACTTAGTCTCACTTCGACTACTGCGGAGGACTTCCTATCTCCTGCGATGAAAGATACCCCTTCCTAAATACACTATGTTTGCTTTGCCCTCCTCTGACCATTGGACAATACGAGATGGTGTGCTGATATCGTCTATACAGTCTCACTGCGACTACTGCGGAGGACTTCCTCACTACTGCGATGAAAGATATCATCTCTAAATATACAATGTTCACTCTACCCCTCCTCTGACCAGTGAACCCATACAAAATGATGTGCTGCTATCTACTATTCAGTCTTACTGCGACTACTACGGAGGCCTTCCTCTCCTCTGCGATGAAAGATGCCATGCCTATTACCAATATTTTCTTTTCTCTCTCTTCTGACCAGTGAAAAATACGAGATGGTGCGCTGCTATCAGCTATTTAGTCTCATGGTGACTACTGCAAAGGACTTCTTCTCTTCTGCGAAGAAAGGCACCATGTTAAATACACTAAATTTTCTCTTGCCCTCCTCTGACCAGTGAACGATACGAGATAGTTTGCTGCTATCTGCTCTTCAGTTTCACTGTGACTACCGCGGAGGACTTCCTCTCGCCTGTGATGAAAGATACTATCCCTAAATACACTATGTTTTCTCTCGCCTGTGATGAAAGATACTATCCCTAAATACACTATGTTTCCTCTTGCCCTTCTCTGACCAGTGATCAATACGAGATGGTGTGCCGCTACCTCCTATGCCGTATCAGTGCCATCACATTATAGGACTTCCTCTCCACGGCGATGAAATGTATTATCCCTTTTACACTATGTTTGCTTTTGCCCTCCTCTGACCACTGAACAATACGGGATGGTATGCTGCTATCTGCTATTCAGTCTCACTGCGACTACTACGCAGCACTTCCTCTCCCCTGCGATGAAAGGTATCATCACTAAATATAATATGTTCGCTCTTCCCCTCCTCTGACCAGTGAACAATACGAAATGGTGTGCTGCTGATGCTACTCAGTCTCACTGCAACTACTGCACAGGCCTTCCTGTCCCTTGCAATGAAAGATCCCATCTCTGAATACACTATGTTTGCTCTTGCCCTCCTCTTGACGAACGAACAATACCAGATCGTGTGCTGCTATCAGCTATTTAGTCTCACTGCGACTACTGCGGACGACTTCCTATCTCCTGCAAATAAAGATACCAATCCTAAATACAATATGCTTGCTTTTGCCCTCCTCTGACCATTGAAGAATACGAGAGGGTCTGCTAATATCTGCTATAGAGTCTCAACGTGACTACTGCGGAGGACTTCCTCACTCCTGCGATGAAAGATATCATCCCTAAATATACTATTTTCACTCTACCCCTCCTCTCACCAGTGAAGTATACGAAATGGTGTGCTGCTGACTGCTATTAGGTCTCACTCCAACTTCTGCACAAGACTTGATTTACCTTGCAATGAACGATACCATCCCTAAATTCAATATGTTTGCTTTTGTCCTCTGACGAATGAACAATACGAGACGCGTGCTCCAATTAGCCATTTAGTCTCACTGCGACTACTGCAGGCGACTTTCTATCTCCTGCAATGAAAGATATCATTCCTAAATACACTATATTTGCTTTTGCCCTCCCCTGACCAGTGAACAATATAAGATTGTGTGCCGCTATCTCCTATTTCGTACCTGTGCGACAACGTTGGAGGACTTCCTCTCTCCTGAGATGAAAGATACCATCCCTATTTGCGATATGTTTGCTTTTGCCCTCCTCTGATCACTCAATTATACGAGATGGTATGCTGCTATCTGCTATTCAGTCGCAGTGCGACTACTGCGGAGGACTTACACTTTCCTGCGATTAAAGATACCATCCCTTAATACACTATGCTTGCTCTTGCCCTCCACTGACCAGTGAACAATACGAGATGGTTTGCTGCTATCTGCTATTCAGTCTCACTATGCCTACTGGGAAGGACTTCCTCTCGCCTGTGATGAAAGATACCATCCCTAAATACACAATGTTTCCTCTTGCCCTTCTCTGACCAGTGAACAATACGAGATGGTGTGCCGCTATGAGCTATTTAGTCTCACTGTGACTACTGCGGACGACTTCCAATCTCCTGCAACGAAAAATACCATTCCTAAATACCTTATGTTTCCTTGTGCCCTCCTCTGGCCACTGAACAATGTGCTGTTACCTGCTATTCAGTTTCACTGTGACTACTGCAGAGGACTTCCTCTCTTCTGCGATGGAAGATACCATGTCAAATACACTAATTTTGCTCTTGCCCTCCTCTGACCAAAAACCAATACGAGATGGTGTGCTGCTATCTGCTATTCAGTTCACTGTGATACTGGGGAGGACTTGCCCTCTCCTGCGATGAAAGATACCATCCCTAAATACACCATGTTTGCTCTTCCCCTCCTCTGACCAGTGAACAATACGAAATGGTGTGCTGCTGACTGCCATTCGGTCTCATTCCGACAACCACGGAGGACTTCCTGTCGCCTCTGATGAAAGATACCATCCCTAAATACGAAATGTTTCTCTTGCCCTTCTCTGACCAGTAATACGAGATAGTGCGCTACCCACTATTCGGTATCACTGCGAGAACATTGGAGAACTTCCTCTCTCCTGCGATGAAAGATACCGTTCTTAAATACACTATATTTGCTATTGCCTTCCTCTGACCAGTGAACCATACGAGATGGTGTGCTGCTATCTGCTATTCTGTATCACTGGGACTTCTGCGCAGCACTTCCTCTCTCCTACGATGAAAGGTATCATCGCTAAATATTCTATGTTCGCTCTTCCCCTACCTCTGACCATCGTGAACAATACGAAATAATGGTGTGCTGCTGGCTGCTATTCCGTCTCACTGCAACTACTGCCACAGGTTCCTCTCCTTTGCCAATGAAAGATTACCATACCTAAATACACTCTGTTTGCTCATGCCCTCCTCTGACGAATGAACAATACGAGATGGCACGCTGCTATCAGCTATTTAGTCTCACTGCGACTACTGCAGACGACTTCCTAACTCCTGCGATGAAAGATATCATTCCTAAATACACTATATTTGCTCTTGCCTTTTCCTGTCCAGTGAACAATACGAGATTGTGTGCCGCAATTTCTTATTTCGTATCAGCGCGAAAACTTTGGAGGACTTCCTCTCTTCTGCGGTGAAAGATATCATTCCTATTTGCACTATGTTTGCTCTTGCCCTCAACTGACCAGTGAACAATACGAGATGGTTTGCTGCTATCTGCTATTCAGTTTCACTGTGACAAGTGGGAAGGACTTCCTCTCGCCTGTGATGAAAGATACCATCCCTAAAAACGCAATGTTTTCTCTTGCCCTTCTCTGACCAGTGAACAATACGAGATGGTGTGCCGCTATGAGCTATTTAGTCTCGCTGCGACTACTGCGGACGACTTCCTATCTCCTGCAACGAAAGATACCCTTCCTAAATACCCTATGCTTGGATGTGCCCTCCTCTGGCCACTGAACAATGTGCTGTTACCTGCTATTCAGTCTCACTGCGACTACGGCGGAGGACTTCCTCTCTCCTGCGATGAAAGATAGGATCCCTTAATATAATATATTTGCTCTTCCCATCCTCTGACCAGTGAACAATACGAGATGGTGAGCTCCTATCTGCTATTCAGTTTCACTGTGACTACTGCAGAGGACTTCCTCTCTTCTGCGATGGAAGATACCATGTCAAATACACTAATTTTGCTCTTGCCCTCCTCTGACCAGTTAAATATACGAGATGGTATGCTGTTATCTGCTATACAGTCTCACTGCGACTACTGCGGAGGACTTTCTCCCTCCTGCGATGAAAGATATTATCCTTAATATACTATGTTCAATCTACCTCTCCTCTGACCAGTGAACAATACGAAATGGTGTGCGGCTGACTGCTATTCAATCTCACTTCAACTACTGCACAGGCCTTCCTCTCCCTTGCAATGAAAGATACCATCTCTAAATACAATATGTTTGCTCTAGCCCTCCTCTGACGAATGAACAATACGAGATGGTGTGCTGCTATCAGCTATTTAGTCTCACTGCGACTACTGCGGACGACTTCCTATCTCCTGCAAATAAAGATACCAATCCTAAATACACTATGCTTGCTTTGCCCTCCTCTGACCAGTAAAAAATACTAGATGGTCTGCTAATATCTGCTATACAGTCTCAACGCGACTACTGCGGAGGACTTCCTACTCCTGCGATGAAAGATATCATCCCAAATATACTATATTCACTCTAACCCCTCCTCTGACCAGTGAAGTGTACGAAATGGTGTGCTGCTGACTGCTATTCAGTCTCACTCCAACTACTGCACAAGACTTGCTTTACCCTTGCAATAAAAGATACCATCGCTAAATACAATATTGTAACGCACTCTTCAATAAACTCTTTTAATACGCTAACGTACGCTGGGCGAACTTGTGCCCGAGAATAATAGCACAGCTAGATTGTCTCGAGGATTCCCTTCTGCCTCTTCTTCTACGTTCGTCTTTTTCCCCAACACGGTTCGCGCGCAGCTGGGTTTCACAGGCTCGTGCGTCGCAAATCATCTAGAAGGCACAAGTATTTGCTAGCGTGCGTAATTTGAAGTCACCTTGTGTCATTGCCCCCCTTTCCAGAGTGCATCGTCCCGATGCTTGTGTCAAACTGGTCGCATGGCAGTCATTCACAAACCCTCGTTGGGGATGTCGTTAACGTCAAAGAACGTTGTATCTTCAGCGTTTCATTGCCTGTCGTGATATGGTTTCATCCTGACGACATGCACAGTTTCCGTGCGATGCCGCCGTCGGGATTGAATATCCTGTCCCTCTGGCATAACTTCGTAGTTGAGCGAGCCGACGCGACGGAGCACTCTGTACGGACCGAAATAGCGGCGAAGCAGTTTTTCTGACAGGCCACGTACTCGTACAGGAATCCACACCCATACTCTGTCTCCTGGTGCGTACTGGACGTCTCTTCTTCGCAGATTGTATCGATGCGTGTCGGTTTTCTGCTGTTGGAGAATGCGATATCGTGCCAGCTGTCTGGCTTCTTCTGCTCTTTGTATGTAGTCGTGAACGTCATAGTAATTCTCGGGCGTCTCGTCAATAGGTAACATTGCATCTAAAGGTGTCGTTACCGTCCGGCCAAAAACAAGTTGGAATGGCGTCATCCGTGTTGTCTCTTGCATCGCAGTGTTATAGGCGAATGTTGCATAGGGTAATATTTTATCCCAAGTACGGTGTTCTATATCAACGTACATTGACAACATATCAGCCAGCGTTCTGTTCAGTCGTTCCGTAAGACCATTTGCTTGAGGATGATATGCCGTCGTTTTTCTATGACTGGTGTGCGTCAATTTCATGATACATTTCATCAGGTCGGCCGTAAATGCAGTCCCTCGGTCCGTGATCAACGCTTTTGGAGCTCCGTGCCGCAGTACTATGTTGGAGACGAAGAATTCGGCTACTTCAACGGCTGATCCTTTAACAAGAGTAGCTGTCTCGGCATATCTGGTTAAATAGTCGGTGGCAACTATTATCCACCGTTTTCCCGATGACGACGTAGGAAATGGGCCCAGTAAGTCCATTCCCACTTGTGTGAATGGGGCTTCTGGTGGTTCTATCGGTTGAAGGAGACCTGCTGGTTTTAGCGGTGGCGTCTTACGTCTTTGGCAGTCCCGGCAGGTTCTGACATAGTGTCGTACAGAGCTAAGCAACTTCGGCCAGTAGTATTTAGTGCGGATGCGTGCTAACGTTCTGCTTACTCCTAAGTGTCCAGCTGATGGATCGTCGTGGCAAGCCTCCAAAATCTCTGGTCGCAGAGGTGAAGGGACGACAAGCAGGAATGTCGCTGTATTGTTGTCAAAGTTCCTTTTATACAGGATGTTGTTTCGTAGGACAAACGCTGACAAGCCGCGGACAAAAGGTCGTGGAACATCGACAGACTGTCCTTGTAGGTACTTGATCAAGAGGAGTATCTCAGGGTCGGATCGCTGCTGAAGTGCCATCTCTGATGGTGTCACAGCTCCCAAGAAAATAAAATCTTCACCATCCTCGGTGGAAGCAGAAGCAGCAGGTTGAATCGGAGCACGTGACAAGCAGTCCGCATCACTGTGCTTGCGACCTGACTTGTACACAAGCGTGATATCATACTCCTGTAATCGCAAGCTCCATCGTGCAAGCCGTCCACATGGGTCCTTGAGATTAGCCAGCCAGCATAGCGAATGATGGTCGCTTATAGCCCGAAAAGGCCTACCATATAAATATGGTCGAAACTTGCTGATAGCCCATACCACGGCAAGGCATTCTTTCTCGGTCGCTGAGTAGTTCACCTCAGCTTTCGAAAGAGTGCGACTGGCATACGCAATGACTCGTTCTTGTCCGTTTTGCCATTGGATGAGCACGGCCCCAAGACCTAAATTGCTTGCATCTGTGTGGATATCGGTTTCCGCTTCCTCGTCAAAATGCGCCAGAACAGGATGGCTTTGAAGGCACTTTCGTAGTTCATTGAAGGCATCCTCTTGTTCGGCAAGCCATACGAAAGGCATTTCCTCTTTTGTCAGCCGTGTCAGTGGTTCAGCAATTCGTGAAAAATTTTTAACGAACCGTCGATAATAGGCGCAGAGACCTAAAAATCGCCTAACAGCCTTTTTGTCTGTTGGCTTCGGAAATCTTGCTACGGCCTCAGTTTTTGCAGGGTCTGGGCGGACGCCTTCTGCACTGATGACATGGCCGAGAAAAAGGAGCTCACGGAAGCCGAAATGACATTTCTGCGGTTTTATCGTCAAGTCCGCTGATTTGATCGCAGTGAGCACGGCCCGGAGCCTTTCCAAATGTTGCTCAAAGGTAGCAGAGAAAACTACAACATCGTCGAGATAAACCAGACATGACTGCCATTTAAGACCACAGAGCACTGAGTCCATCATCCGTTGGAATGTGGCGGGTGCTGAACAAAGGCCAAAAGGGAGTACCTTGAACTCGTATAAACCGTCAGGTGTCACAAACGCTGTCTTTTCGCGATCTCTTTCGTCAACTTCTATCTGCCAATACCCACTTTTAAGATCCAATGAGGAAAAATACCTGGCATTTCGCAGCCTATCCAGAGTGTCATCAATTCTTGGCAGAGGATAAACATCCCGTTTGGTGACGGCATTCAGCTTCCGATAATCAACACAGAAACGTAAGGTTTGGTCTTTTTTCTTCACAAGAACAACAGGTGACGCCCATGGACTTGATGAAGGCTGGACTACATCGTCTTTGAGCATTTCTTTAACCTGATTACCAATAGCTTCTCTTTCTCTTGGTGACACTCGGTAGGGATGCTGGTGTATTGGCCTCACTGACTCGTCGACAATGATGCGATGTTTGGCGACAGGAGTGCGTCGAACCTTAGATGACAACGAGAAACATTCGGCGAATTCCCTTAAAAGACCCTCTATTTGCTCTTTTTCGCTCGGTAGTAGGCCTGGCTCGATGTCGATGGCTGCAAGGACAGACTCCACGTCTTCGAAATCAGAATCATTGGTTTCAAAAGTTCGCAGCTCCGTAACCTGGACGAAATCATTCAGACTGGCGATGACGGTTCCTTTTGCAACATGCTGCACCTCATTTCCAAAGTTTGTGAGTAGAACGTTTGCACATCCGTCACGTAACTTAATAAGGCCTCGTGCCATGCAGATCCCTTTTTGGAGTAGTAAGGCAGTGTTGTTGTCAGCAAATCCTTCGAATTCACTGAATGCTTTGTTGTTTACTGCGACAGATATGCTCGATCTTGGCGGCACCATGACGCCATCATCTGCAATACAAAGGTCATATACGTTTTCTTCCGTTTCAAAGGTAGCAATCGCGTGCCTAGTCGAGAATGAGACGGAAGATTCTCGCAAGTTAATTACAGCGCCATTAGCTCGTAAGAAATCCATGCCGATAATCAAGTCTCTTGAGCATTCCGGCAGCACAATAAAACTGGCGACGTACGTGAAACCCCGTATTCCGATTCTTGCTGTGCATATTCCAGTAGGGTCGATGAGGTGCCCTCCTGCTGTGCGAACTTGTGGTCCCTTCCAAGGAGTCAGCACTTTCTTTAGTATTTTAGAAAGTCCGCTACTCATCACTGAATAATCTGCGCCGGTATCTACCAGTCCGATGACTTCATAGCCGTCAACGAACACACGTAAATCGGAAGTAACGTCACTATCGAAGCACCGGTTTCTGAATCGGTCGTCGTTGATAGTCAGCACTGGAGGTTTTTCTGCATTAGCGTCGACAGCGGCCTTGCCTCCACAGGTCGCTGACTCTAGTTTTCCCGACGTGGGCTTGGGGAACGAGACCTTGGGGAGCTTGCTGAAGGTCGGGGGCTAGGCGATCTATACCTCCCCGTTGTCGTTGCCCGAGGTCGGTGTCGTTGGAAGCCACTTGAGGTTTGACGACCTGACAGGTATTCTTCAATTTCGAAGGGACGTTCACCATTTCGTGGTCGAGGTGCATTAACAGGAAAACCACGTAGTCCTGCCTGGCGGTAGTGGCACGTTCGGTAGAGATGACCAGGCTCCCCACAGTGGTAACACAGCGGTATCCTGTCGGGGGTGCGCCAGACATCGCTCTTCCTTAGTCTCCTCTCTGGCGTTGGCTGCAGGGTGCTCGGCGGCATCGGGTACTGCATAGGTGTAGCCGCCGCGACGTCCGCACGTCCTGGAGGTCCTCGTAGTAGCACATCAGCATACGTCATTCTCGTGTTCTGTTGTAGTGGCAGCCCTGGCTGTGCGTTGCTCGAAGGTTCGCGTACCACCTGCCTGACCTCCTCACGGATCACATCGGCCAGAGACGAAAGCATTGGAGTGTTCTGGTCAAGACGCTGCCTCTGCAGCTCTTCTCGCACAACAGACCGCACCAGCTCGCGTAGTGCTTCCATGCCGTTACCGAAGGCTGGTGGCAACATGTCCAAGGAAGTGACGATCGCATCCCGGTTGTATAACCTTGCTCGCTGTTGTAGCGTCCTTTCCATTGTAGTAGCCTCGGAACGAAACTCGGCGACGGTGCGCGGCGGGCTTCGAATTAGTCCGGCAAAGAGTTCTTGCTTCACGCCTCGCATCAGATGGCGCAGCTTCCTGTCTTCGCTCATATTTGAATCCGCTCGGTGGAATAAGCGAGACATGTCTTCCACATACATGGCGACAGTTTCGTTATTGCGCTGATTTCTTGTCTGGAGCGCAGCTTCAGCTCTCTCTTTGCGGTCTGTGTTCGGGAAAGCAGCGAGCAGCTCCCGTCGAAAATCATTCCATGACCGGAAGGTGGCTTCGTGGTTTTCATACCACGTTCGTGCGCTATCTTCCAGTGCGAAGTAAACACTTCCAAGTTTGCGCTCTTCCCCATATCCGTTAGCCTTTGCGACGCGTTCAAAGTGCTCAAGCCAGTCCTCTGCGTCCTCGTAGCTTTCGCCGTGGAAAGGCTTTGGTAGCATTGGCTGGTTTACTACAATGTTGGCTGGAGTGACCTGAGCTGTCATGTCAGTTGCGTACCCGTTCACAGCCGTTGATGTTCCAAGCGAAGTCGATAAAGGTGAAAATTCAGGACCCTCACCACGTAGGCGTCGACTGCAGCGCTGATGAACAGGCGTCAGCTCGTTGGGTCGAAATCGCTGTGGTTCTGGACTGTGCTCCGTCACTCGAGAGGGGCTTGGCATCACACCCAGCACTTCCACCAGATTTGTAACGCACTCTTCAATAAACTCTTTTAATACGCTAACGTACGCTGGGCGAACTTGTGCCCGAGAATAATAGCACAGCTAGATTGTCTCGAGGATTCCCTTCTGCCTCTTCTTCTACGTTCGTCTTTTTCCCCAACACGGTTCGCGCGCAGCTGGGTTTCACAGGCTCGTGCGTCGCAAATCATCTAGAAGGCACAAGTATTTGCTAGCGTGCGTAATTTGAAGTCACCTTGTGTCAATATGTTTGCTCTTGCCCTCCTCTGACGAATGAACAATACAAGATGGGTGCTGCAATCAGCTATTTAGTCTCACTGCGACTACTGCAGACGACTTTCTATCTCCTGCAATGACAGATATCATTCCTAAATACACTATATTGCTTTTGCCCTCCCCTGACCAGTGGAACATACGATATTGTGTGCCGCTATCTCCTATTTCGTATCTGTGCTACAACGTTGGAGGACATCCTCTCTCCTGCGATGAAAGATACCATCCCTATTTGCAATATGTTTGCTTTTGTCCTCCTCTGACCTCTCAATAATACGACAATGTATGCTGCTATATGCTATTCAGTCGAAGTGCGACTACAGCGGACGACATACACTTTCCTGCGATGAAAGATACCACCCCTTTATACACTAGGTTTGCTCTTGCCCTCCTCTGACCAGTGAACAATACGAGATGGTGTGCTGCTATCTGCTACTCAGTTTCACTGTGACTACTGCGCACGACGTCCCATCTCCTGCAACGAAAGATACCATCCCTAAATACACTATGTTTGCTTTTGCCCTCCTCTGACCACTGAACAATACGAGATGGTTTGCTCCTATCTGCTATTCTGTTTCACTTTGACTACTGCAGAGGACTTCCTTTCTTCTGCGAAGAAAGATACCAAGTCAAATACCCTAAATTTGCTCTTGCCTTCCTCTGACCAGTGAAAAATACGAGATGGTGTGCTCCTATCAGCTATTCAGTTTCACTGTGACTACTGGGGAGGACTTCTCTTCTACTGTGATGAAAGATACCATCCCTAAATACACTGTGTTTGCTCTTCCCCTCCTCTGACCAGTGAACAATACGAAATGATGTGCTGCTGACTGCTATTCGGTCTCATTGCGACTACAACGGAGGACTTCCTCTCGCCTGTGATGATAGATACCATCCCTAAATACACAATGTTTCCTCTTGCCCTTCCCTGACCAGTGAACAATACGAGATTGTGTGCCGCTACCTCCTATGCCGTATCAGTGCGATCACGTTATAGGACTTCCTCTCCACGGCGATGAAATATACTATCCCTTTTACACTATGTTTGCTTTTGCCCTCCTCTGACCACTGAACCATACGGGATGGTATGCTGCTATCTGCTATTCAGTCTCACTGCGACTACTGCGCGGCACTTCCTCTCCCTTGCGATGAAAGGTATCATCACTAAATATACTATGTTCGCTCTTCCCCTCCTCTGACCAGTGAAGTATACGAAATGGTGTGCTGCTGACTGCTATTCAGTCTCACTCCAACTACTGCACAAGACTTGCTTTACCTTGCAATGAAAGATACCATCCCTAAATACAATATCTTTGCTCTTGCCCTCCTCTGCCGAATGAAAAATACGAAATGGGGTGCTGCAATCAGCTATTTAGTCTCACTGCGACTACTGCAGACGACTTTATATCTCCAGCGATGACAGAAATCATTCCTAAATACACTATATTGGCTTTTCCCTCCCCTGACCAGTGGAAAATACGACATTGTGTGCCGCGATCTCCTATTTCGTATCAGTGCGACAACGTTGGAGGACTTCCTCTCTCCTGCGATGAAAGATACCATCCCTATTTGCAATATGTTTGCTTTTGCCCTCCTATAACCTCTCAATATTATGAGATGGTATGCTGCTATATGCTATTCAGTCGCAGTGCGACTGCTGCGGAGGACTTACACTTTCCTGCGATGAAAGATACCACCCCTTAATACACTAGGTTTGCTCTTGCCCTCCTCTGACCATATTTGCAAGATGTTTCAGCGCGCGAACAAAGGAAAAAGGACAGGGTAGACAGAAAGAGCGGCTTTGAGGCAATAGAGGACCTGTCACACGTGTTTTGTTACTGATGTGTAGATTAGGGTGCATTTTACCTTCATGCTCTGTTATCATCCTTTTTTTAGCAGTATATATTCTTGCCACTCTGTGAAATAAAGTTAGTTGGACACAGCGCTCTTTCTGTCTACCCTGTCCTTTTTCCTTTGTTCGCGCGCTGAAACATCTTGCAAATATTGTAACGGTAGGATGAGAACGACGAAGAAGACAAAGAGGAGGACGATGTTGTCAGATCTGTGAGCCAACTGGGCGCCATCTTGTCCACCACCGAGTTTATTCCTCGTTTTATAAAGTAAAGTTATTCTCCCGTAACATCATTGGTGGGAGGTGCGGGGTACTCACTTCACGCAAAACGGAGCTTCGTAGCGGGCGCCTAGTGGTCTCCCCCATGGCGACTGCAGTCAACAATGCCGACCCTTCCCCGTCTACCGTGCCTTCTCCAACTACGTCCGTGCTTTCTCCAATTGGACCGTCAACCCTCATCTTGGAGCCCCCGAGAGATCCAGGTACCTTTTCTGGCACTGATGGCATTGACGTAGAAGCCTGGCTGAAGTCATACGAACGAGTGGGTGTACGTATGCGATGGGATCCAACGCTCATGCTGGCCAACGTGGTTTTTTATCTCAGAGGTACCGCAAAGGTCTGGTACGAGACGCACGAGGAAGAACTGACTAGCTGGGAGTTATGCAAGCAAAAGCTCCGGGAGCTATTTGGCAGGCCTGTGGGAAGTCAACGCGCCGCCCAAAACGAGCTCGCACGTCGAGTTCAGACGTGCACCGAATCATACCTCACGTACATTCAGGACGTGCTCGCTTTGTGCCGCAAGGTAGACTCGCAGATGTCCGAAGCCGATAAGGTTGGCCATATTATTAAGGGCATAGCAGATGACGCCTTTCACCTTCTTGTGTTCAAGAATTCATCTACGGTCCACGACATTATTTCTGAATGCCGGCGCTTTGAAGAAGCGAAGAGCCGCCGTGTTCTCCACCAGTTTGCCCGGCTTCCAAACACGGCTGCAACGTCCACATGCGAAGACCCTCGCCTGCCTTCTACGGAAAGTCCCGGTGACGTTGTCCGTATTGTCCGTCGGGAAATAGAAGCCGCAGCTCCACTCGTGTCAGCCTCCCCCAACTCCGAAAGCTATCACGCCACCGTCTCTCTCATACAGACCGTCGTGAGGCAAGAACTGGCCAACGCCGGCTTAAACGTCTGCTCCATTCATCGTCCAGACTACGCCACACCAAATCCACCCGTGACTGTCCCGCCCAACCGACGTTTTTCTGCCAGCCCACATTATCGCGACCCGGCGGTATGGCGCACCCCAGACGACCGGCCGATATGCTTCAATTGCGGTCGTATAGGCCACATTTCGCGTCACTGCCGTGCTTGGTCCAGCTCTGCTCCGTGGTCTCACCCTCCGCCCCATCGCCCACCTGTCTGGAATTCACGCTCATCACCGAAAACAGAGCCGCTAACGCCTGAGAATTCCTCGCGCCCCCGATCCAGCCGCTCCCCTTCGCCACAACGCCGTTTCTCCCGCTCGCCCCCATCTCGCCGATCGCCGTCCCCAAGCTCGTTCCGGCGTTCACCTCCGGAAAACTGACGGGAGCAGCTCTTGGAGGTGATGCTGCAATACCGACCCGATCCCAAAATCCTCTACTGACCTTGCCCGCACATCAGAACCTTATCAATGTTGACGTCGACGGTGTACCTACTACAGCCCTCATTGACACTGGCGCACACGTGTCTATCATGAACGCTGACCTTAGAGCACGGCTGAAGAAAGTCCTTACTCCTGGCCCAACTCCTGTGGTCCGAACGGCCGATGGTGGAAAAGTCGCCGTAATTGGTGTGTGCTCAGCTCGCGTCAGCGTCGCCGGACACCACACATCAGTTCTGTTTTATGTTTTAGAACACTGCCCTAATGACATAATTTTGGGCCAAGACTTTTTGTCTGAACATTCGGCCTTGATAGACTGCTCTGCCGGTATAGTGCAACTCGCTCTACCTAATGTTGTTGATCCTCCAAGTTGCCCTCCAAGTCGGCTTTGTTCTACAGAACACCTGCGTCTCCCTCAACGAACAGTAGCTTACATAGGCGTCTCCCCTGTTCCACCTGTCCCAGACGGTGTTTATATTGTGTCCCCCAATGTTGACGTCCTGCTTTCGCACAACGTTGCGTTTCCTCACACCGTCATCACTATTACGGCCAATGCATCCTGCCTACCCTTAGTGAATTTTTCACTATGTACACAAGTCCTCCCTCGTGGTATATCTCTAGCCGAGATCGTGCCGGCGGCAGAGTGCCATATTTGCACTCTAAGTTATGACAGCATCCCGAGTGCCGAAAAAACTTCGTCTACTCCTCCATCAGACCAAAGTGTGTTAACCAAGATGATTGCCCCCGACTTGCCGAAAGAACAAGCTAACGACCTGCGTTCCCTGCTTGCATCTTTTTGGGACATCTTCGACCTTGGCGACCGCCCACTCGGCCAGACGTCCGTTGTTAAGCACCGGATTGATACAGGCGATACGAGTCCAATCCATCGGAGACCCTACCGTGTTTCCCATGCAGAGCGGCGCATCATCCAACAGGAGGTCGACAAAATGCTTTCTCGGAATATCATCGAGCCTTCATGCAGTCCCTGGGCGTCCCCTGTTGTACTTGTAAAGAAGAAGGACAACAGCTGGAGATTTTGCGTCGATTATCGCCATTTAAACAAAATAACGAAGAAGGACGTCTACCCTTTACCACGCATAGACGATGCCCTGGATTGCCTTCACGGCGCAAATATTTTTCCTCCATTGACCTCCGCTCTGGGTACTGGCAGATTGCCGTTGATGACATGGACCGTGAGAAGACGGCGTTTATCACTACCGACGGCCTTTACGAGTTTAAAGTGATGCCATTCGGTTTATGTATGCGCCCGCCACATTCGAACGTATGATGGACGCTCTGTTGCACGGCTTCAAGTGGTCCATCTGCCTGTGCTACCTGGACGACGTTATCGTTTTTTCGCCTTCTTTTGCGACGCACCTTGAAAGGCTATCGAAAATCTTATCTGTCTTTCGTAAGGCGGGCCTGCAACTCAATTCGGCAAAGTGCCCACTTCGGCCGTCGTGAAATTTCTGTCCTCGGACACCTCGTTGATTCCGTGGGGGTTCGCCCTGATCAAGATAAAATACGCGCAGTAAGAGATTTTCCCCTGTACCAACCTGTACCAAAGACGTTCGCAGTTTCGTTGGCCTCTGTTCTTACTTCCGCCGCTTTGTTAAAAACTTCGCCGACGTAGCACGCCCTCTCACTCAACTTCTCAAAAAAGACGCTGGCTTCATCTGGGGCCCTGAGCAAGCAGATGCGTTTCAAAATCTAGTGTGTCTGCTTACGTCTCCGCCTATCCTCGCCCACTTTGATATTTCATCTCCAACAGAAGTTCGTACAGACGCAAGTGGCTATGGCATCGGTGCAGTCCTCGCCCAGAAACAACAAGGACGAGACCGTGTTGTTGCTTATGCCAGCCGCCTTCTTTCGCCTGCTGAAAGAAAATATTCAATAACCGAACGGGAATGTTTGGCACTTGTTTGGGCAGTCGGTAAATTTCGTCCCTATTTGTACGGCCGGCCATTCACAGTTAATCACAGATCACCACGCCTTGTGCTGGCTTTCGTCCCTTAAAGACCCTTCAGGCCGTCTTGGCCGTTGGGCGCTGCGCCTTCAAGAATTTGATTACTCAGTCCTGTATAAAACCGGCCGCCTGCATCAAGATGCGGATGCTTGTCCCGGTATCCTGTCGACCCTCCAGACGGCGACTCCTCTAAAACCCACCCCTTCCTATCGACGTTTCTCTCTATCCGCGTTTCATGACATTGGAATCGAGCAGCGACGAGATACTTTCTTGGACGGTATTATCCGAAGGCTCACATCGGTAAGGCCCGACCCTTCCCTTCGAATGTTTGAATACATGATGGTGTATTGTACCGTTGCAATATGCGTCCTGACGGCCCCGAAAGACTACTTCGTCGTTCCCATTCAATTGCGGTCACACTGTTCTCGCACAGCTCATGCTGCACATACAGCGGGTCACCTCGGCGTGTCACGGACCTACGACAGAGTTCGCCGGCGCTTCTTCTGGCCTGGCATGTACCGCGACGTCTGCCGTTATATTGCAGCCTGCGACCCTTGTCAACGACGCGAAAAAAACCAAATGCCCCCTCCGGCCGGACGTCTTCAGCCACTGCACATTCCCACAAGGACCCATTCTACCGTGTTGGCGTGGACTGCTTGGCCCTTTTCCTACGTCAGCTGCGGGTAATCGGTGGATTGCAGTAGTAGCAACCGATTATGCTACCGATACGCGATCACCGGGCCCTTCCAACCAAGCTGTGCAACTGACGTGGCCGATTTCCTTCTGGAGGACGTCATCTTACATCATGGCGCCCTCGACAATCCTTACCGACCGAGGCAGCTACTTCCTTTCCAAAGTGGTTGATGACCTCCTCCGCTCCTGCGCCACTAAACACAAGCTCTCGACTGCTTACCATCCACAAACAAATGGTCTAACGGAGCGCCTCAATCGCACTCTCACGGACATGCTCTCCATGTATGTCTCGCCGATCACGCGACTGGGACACTACGTTTACCGTTTGTAACATTCGCGTACAATTCTTCCAGACACGACACCGCTGGGTTCTCTCCTTTTTTTCTGTTGTTCGGCCGTGACCTGCGCTACCTTTCGACACCCTCCTGCCGGCCGGACCTAAATGAAAGTCTCAGTACGCTCGTGATGCAATAATGAAGGCCCAAGCGGCACGCCAAGTTTGCTCGACGACGCTACTGGACTCCCAGGACAATCAGAAGAGCGTTATACGGACGCCCCGCCATCGTGACGTCCCACTTCACACCCGGAGATCTCGTTCTGTTATGGTTCCCCTCGCGCCGCGTTGGACTTTCGGAGAAGTTACTCCCACGCTATTCAGGTCCCTACCGTATCTTACGCCAAGTAACTGACGTCACATACGAAATCACCCCTACGGACCCCGCCATCCTTCACCCTCACACTGACGTAGTGCATGTTACGCGACTCAAACCGTATTACTCCAGTGCCTCCTGATTAGCAACCGGGTCGGTGCTCCAGCCGCCGGGGAAATATGTAACGGTAGGATGAGAACGACGAAGAAGACAAAGAGGAGGACGATGTTGTCAGATCTGTGAGCCAACTGGGCGCCATCTTGTCCACCACCGAGTTTATTCCTCGTTTTATAAAGTAA